>JASDQU010241528.1:89571-117202 GCA_032191745.1 Picea mariana
AAAAGGGCATTAAACATTTTGGAGTGATAAGGTGTGATTGAAACCGGGATTGGGATAAATTGCAGGGTGAGAAAACACTGTGAAAAATCAACAGTTATAGACTTTCCTTAGCTTGTTATAGCATCCCTTAAGGTCACTAGGGAAGCCTCCCTTGTGTTGGACCTTTTTTTTCCTTCACTAAAACGAGGGAAGTATTTGCTTTAGGTTAAAGATGTAGATATTTCTGATTGTTACACAAGATTGGCATCTTGTGAAGGGCTTTGCACAAGTACAAATCTTGTGATAACAAAAGATCATAAGGACAATAGTCACCTAGGGTTGGAAATTTCTACATGGTATCAGAGCTAACTTCTCTGATTGAGATTCTCAAGGATTTGCAACAGTAAATCAACTGCCAAAAAGAAGGACCAGCAATTAGAGGGATTCAAAGTTTTTTTTAAGACTAATTTTCAGATCTAGGAGTTTGTGCAGTAGATCTTAGAGATGGCATCAACTAGCCTCACGTTTGAGAACAGATTGGATGGTGCCTCGAATTTCTTATCATGAAAAGTGAGAGTTACACTCTTACTAGAAGAAAATAATCTTTGGAATGTAAATTTTCAGACCCCACCCAGTTTCAAGTCTCGCTGATTTTTCTCAATGTTTAATGCCCAAAACCCAGTTTTATAACAGCCATAAATACTCAGCAAATAAACAATATTTCGGAACTGAAACATGAGGATTTTGAACAGCATTTAATGCAGAAATAAAATTATATCAGCAACACCATATTCAAAAAATAAAATGCACAGATATTTTTGGTCAAACTTGACCCTTGAAAAACCCACAAGGGGAAAACCAGTGAGAGAGGGATTTTTATTATTTTCAGAGCTCAGAGAAATCTTTTGTTACAGCAGAAATTTATTTTCAACAAAAATTACAGACTTATCTCGTAAACCATACCAAGGTTCCTCCTCAAACTCTGAGCCACTTCCTCCTCGAAATTCATGCCCAGAAATTCTTGAGATTCCTGCCCAGAAAAAACAGAGTTGTACGGCCCTCGATTTCCATGCCTCTTAGTTGTACGAACTGTACGGAATTTTCTAGAAAATCGTGCCTCTTTCTGTTGTCTCGATTTCTATGCCAAAACTATTGTACGATGACCTTGGAATTTGTGCCCTCTTTGCCTCAGAAATCAACAATACATCCTCCTCGATTTCTGTGCCATTTTCAGTTATACAGCCTCCTCAAATCCGTATTGTACGGCCCAGGTCTGTTGTAGCTTCTCCTCGATTTGTGTGTTGTACTTTTTATGTCTTGGAATCTGTGCCACCTTCAGAAAAATGCTTTCTCTGCTTCAACTCTCCTTCACTCCCTCAAACTCTCTCCAAATCACATCAACAATGAAGATGGAGGGCGCCTCCCTAACCCTATTCGACTCAATGAGGGAATGTGAGGGGTTTCATAATCCAACGGTTGAGATTAGATTAGATGAGTGAATGAGATTGAGTGTCCATTCACTCACCCCCTTCACTTAAGTCATAAAGTCACATTTTAATTTATCTCTCATAAATTAAATGACAAGGGTCCACATTAGGCACTTTCCCACCTCCTGGACACCTAGGTGATGAGAAACACTTGCCTAGGTACTTTTTAATTATTTTAACATGGAATATTGTCAAGAATATTGTGCTTTCCCCTACAAATCCGCATAAGTTGGCAGCTCATAAGAAGAGCAAAGTGAAGGCCAAGCGGATGATCTTGGATGCCATAAAGGATTTATTCGAGAAGAAGACAGCGAAGGAGATGTTCAATGCCCTAGTAAGTCTCTACCAGAGTGAGAACATAAATAGGAAGATTCTCTTACAGAACAAACTCCGATCTATAAAGATGACCAGACCATACTCAGTCACGTAGGTTTGTGATCAACTTGTAGCAATTGGGGAGAAGGTTGTAGACGAAAAGATAGTGAACATGGTACTGAATGGATTCTCAACATCATGGGAACTATTTGTCAAAGGTATTTGTGCTCCGAAGAACCTTTCTAACTTTGAGATGTTGTGGGATGATTGTATCCAAGAAGAGATTCGGATGGAGTCAAAGTCCAGCAAGAAGGGTGATGATGAGAACCTAGCTCTATTTGGTCTGTCAAATAAGGGAAGAGGTAAAGGACCCAACAAGGGTAAGGGAAAGAGTGAGTCGTCAACCTCACAGCCAGGAAAGAAGGACTTGAGTAAAATCAAGTGTTTCATTTGTCATAAGCACGATCATTATGCATCACAGTGTCCAGAGAAGAAAAAGGGTAAAGGGAAGTAGCAGCAGAAGTAGGTAGCCTTTAAAAAAACTCAAATGAACAAGTTTGTTGCCAAGTTTGAGAAGGATTTCTCATTAGTATCTTGGCTTTCTACCAGCACGATTCCAAGGAATGCATGGTATGTGGACAGTGGAGCATCTTGTCATATGACATCAACCCAGCAATTATTTTCTAGCATGAAGAAGCGGGACTACAGGTTGAGCTTGGTGATGATGCCAAGTACCCAGTAGTAGAAGTTGATACTATTCCCTTTTAGCGCTTGAGCCAGGTAACTCTTTAGATTTTGACGATGTCTTGTTTCTTCTAGGTCTCAAGAAAAACCTGCTTTCAATTTTGGTTATGGAGGATAAGGGCTTTGCAATTGAATTCAAGAACCAACAAATCCTCATTCGACCTGTTATCCCCATTTTGTGGATAACTAAGGAGATTACGTCTCAAGGCCCTCAAGTTGCAGATATGGAGTGTCGAGAGGCCACATGACCAGCAGTATCCCTTTTGCACAGCCAAAGACCCGCATTGCCACCACAGTGATCCAGCACATGGTCATCGTCCACACCAGCTTGCCACCACAAGTCACTTGGGTCTTGCTCCATGCGATACAAGTCAGGTATGATGGTGGGTATCATTTTAATATTTGAGGCATCCTAGCTTGTGTATCAGAGATTATTTTTTAGTATGAGACATTTGTTTTGGAAACTATGCCTTTTACCTTGTTTAAATGTCGGTGGTTGGCTTGGGGCAATAAAGTAGATGGTCACCCTTAGGATGGGGTGTTTCTGGGAGCTTCCTTTGATGAGTCATCGTGCCACTCCCAACCATACTTACCACTTTCCATCATTATTTCCTCTCATGACATCATCTCTTGGGATTTTGGGGTAGATTGACCCTAGAAGGGACCATTCCTCATTTCATGGGAAGAAGGGGCTAAAGGCCAAGAGGGGAGTTAGCTGGCAAAAGATAAAAGCCTAATGAAAGAGCCTTCCAGATGATTCGCCCAAGGGATCCCGAGAAAGCAATGAAAAGCTTCTCTGCAAGAAAATAAGGACCCCGTGAAAAGAATAAATAAAGACGCTTAAAGGATCAATTGAGGATAGTGGGTCTCATCACGAGCTGGCCTATCACATCCATGGGTATCTAACAGTATGACATTACCATTTCTGGCCATCACACCAAGGTAATGGCTCTCAGTTACATGGCTGAGGGAAAGGGGGTCTCATCATGAGCCAACCTTCTCATCTCCATGAAAGTACTTGTGGGTGACATTATCGTTACTTGGTCACCACGCCGGGGCAGTGGCCTCCAACTCACCCTATGCTATATTGGAAGAAAATAAAAAGAAAGAAAGATAAAAGGCAATTGATGGGCTTGGAAAAAATGCATTATGGACGAAGGTGCGGCACACCCTCCACAAAGGCATCCATAAATGAGGTACTATGGACCCTTGCTTATCATGAACCCCATGCCCATTGAGTACTTCCCCCATCCATTCCACTTCATTCACATGACTCAGATAGGGTTGTTCCTAGACTTATGGGTTTTGATCCATTGAAAAGAGTACCATGCCAACCCTCCCACAACCAAACTTGGCAAAACGTCTAGTTTCTTAAGCACATGTTTGTATGATGTAGTCCTGGTATACATGCTTTGATGGCTCTTTTATTAACTTGATTTACTCATCATGATGCTTTGACTTGAGATCCTTGGAGGGCGTATCCATTTGTCTTGCAAGTACAGGTTGGTGGCTAGTTTTGGAAGAACAAACCCAGCTTGGGCTTCCATGGGGCAAGCGACCCATCGGATGGATGACATAGAGGCCATCGGATGGATGACATAGAGGCCCACATGCCAGACTACAGAGAGATGCCTTCTGAGGCCTAGGAGACAACTGGATAGACATAGCCCACCCTTTGCATGCCAAAGGAATTGCCCAGAAGGAGCAAAACGTCACTCCCTAGGGGCTTGACGTCACATTTGAGGGGCATGTGGTGGTTGATGATGAAACAGATCATGACACATGGCATTTTGAGGTGGAGAGGCTCTGGATGATTGTCACATGGCCTTTGGAGGCCCTACTTTGCAGCCCAGCTCCAACGACTTGCTCAATTTGCCAAAACATCCTCCTTCAATGGATGACGTCACCTTTGTTTTAGGGTTTTTTGTGTGTAAAATGGTGTTAAATTATTGTAAAGGGGCAAGACAAGGGTTGTTATCCCCTTGTCTTGTGTTTTACCCTAATATTATGGACAATTGTGGACAAATTATGTTTAGGAAGATGATATAAATAGAGATCACCTCATTTCATTTTTACATAAGACATAACTCTCCATTGTGAGAGGCTCTTGGACTGAAATTTTCACTACTCTTGGAGTATTTTTCCTCTTGTGCTTTTGTTTATGGCTATGTCTTAGTTATGGTTGATGGAGATGGTGCACTAGCCTAGGAAGGTTTTCTTCATTGCTTTTTGGTGGTTGGTCTAGCTTTTATTACCTTTTTAATGTTTGAAGTGCCATTTATTTCATTGTATTATCATTTGCACAAGTTAAAGGTTCTATTTGCTTGAGCCAAGTAGGGAGTATAAGGGCATACACCCCTACTTGTGTTTCCACCATTTTATTGCTAAGGGAATATTGCTTCATAAGGGTTTACTAAGAGGAGTATGCAAACTCTCCTAGTTGAAACCCTAGCTAAGAGAAGCTTGCCTTGGAGAGTAAAAGGGTTTACACCCCCAAGGAAGTAGCCTATCTAGCTTCTTCACATTCTCTTGACTCCATTTACCCTTTCTTGAAGGCACTAGTCATTTACTTATTGCATGGGAGAAATAAATTCTTGCCTTGGTAAACGTACAAATTTCAAGTTTTGAAGTTGTCTCTTTTGGATAATGATCTTGATGCCTTGGGATTCTTCATCCCTTAGGGCGTCCTCTTTCTCCCACAAATTTTTATTGTTGTAGTAAAACTACCCTACAGCCATTAGGGCTGCTTTAAACTCTAACTCTAACCCTAACCGCTAATATCTCACAAACTAACCCTAGACTAACCCTCTTTGCTAGTTTAACCTACTAACCTAGGTGCATCTATTGGGTTAGCTTTTGGCACTTTTTGATGGTCAGATTTGTTGTTGTACTCCATTGAATGCTACATCCATAAGGCTGATATACTGCTGCAGAAATTTACTTTTATGACAGCCATCTTTCTTGAAGTGTTTCTTTCGGTCCACATTGGTTACTAGTTTTATTGTTGACATTGCTAACTAATATAGACCTTTTACTTGTTGATTTGGATGTAATCTATTGCTCATTTACTAACTTGTATGCTGCTGTATTTTAGGGACAGCAAGCTTAACTTGCTGATCCATTACTATACTTGGTTGGAAAAGTGTCTTTTCTTGTGTCTCGGGCGGGTACACGTGCACCGACAACTCTCTTTACTTGGTATTCATTTACCTCTCTTCACTTACCATTTTCAACCAATCATTTCTTCCATCACTTGACCTGCCAGGGGACTTCTCCTTACACTTCCCTTCATCCTTCTCTTTCCCCCTAGGGTCACCGGGATCGCCTCCCTAGAGTGACCTACTCACCCTTGAAGTGCGGGACCTACATCGAGGTGACATTGGGTGTAGGATTCCCTAGTTGTAGCACTTGCTTCTGTGGTTGGGTCGGGCTTTGCCCAACCTACAACTTGTGCTATAACAAGACCGAAGGAATCTAGCCTAGACACAACTAAGGTAATAGGGGTTAGAGAAAGTAATATGCACAAGTCGCAAGGTGAACCTGTTCGAGCCTTAGTTCATAACAGTGACAACTTGTGCAAGTTGTGGCACAAGAGGATGGGGCACCTACATCACAAGGTGTTGCCTATTTTGAGGGAGATAGTCACAGGTCTTCCAAAGTTCAATAGCATCAATAACAAGAATCATGTATTATGTTTCATTTATTAATGATGTCTCTCGCAAGACTTGGTTCTACTTCTTAAAGAACAAGGATGAGGTCTTTAGTAGGTTTCAGGAGTTCAAAGCTCTAATTGAAAACCAAACAGGGAAGCAAATCAAAGTCTTGAGATCGGAAAATGGGGGTGAGTATATCTTCAAGGATTTCGAGGGTTTCTGCAAGGTAGGAATCAAGAGGGAGTTGACTATTCCGCACAACCCATAGCAAAATGGGGTTGCAGAGCAAAAGAATCGATCCATCATAGGGGTTGCAAAGCAGAAGAATCGATCCATCGTAGAGGTTGCTAAGGCCATGATTCATGACCAAGACTTGTCGATGTTTCTTTGGGAAAAGGCATGCAACACAGTAGTCTACAACCAAATTTGATGTCCTCACGGGATCTTGGAGGACAAGACACCAAAAGAGGCATTCATTGTGTGAATGCCAAAGGCGAGTCATTTTTGCATCTTTGGTTGTCCAATTTATATCCATGTACCAGTAGAGTAGAGGACCAAGTTGGAGCCCTCTAGCGAGAAGGGTTTATTTGTAGGTTACAATGAGACTTCAAAGGCTTACATTGTCTATATTCCAAAACAAAGGAAGACAATAGTGAGTAGGGATGTAAAGTTTGAGGAAGACTTTGCATCTGGGAAGTCCCATGAACCTATTCCAATGACAGAGAATGAGGAGCGGGAAGCTCCGAAGGTTAAGCCAGGGTCACCAATGATTTCCAGTGCAAAACAAGAGCCTTCAAGTGAAGAGGGGGAAACAATAGCCCCTTCCACTTCTGTGAGAAGACCTCGATGGTTCACTCAAAGTTTAAGGGATGCTCAGGAGCATGTTGACGCTCCTCAGAGCACATTGGGAGAGAGCAAACCTCCAAAGAAGTTTCTAGACTACATTGTTTTGATGAACACCATCATAGATTCTGAGCCTTCCAGCTTTCAGGAGGCAGCAAACCAATAGGTATAGTAGGATTCCATGGTAGAGGTGTATACCTCCATTATGAAGAATGATGTTTAGGACATAGTGCCAAGACCGGAGGGGGAGTCAGTAGTGAGTTCCAAGTGGCTCTACAAGATCAAACATGCAACAGATGGCAACATTGAGAAGTTCAAAGCAAGATTTGTGGAGAGACGGTTCTCCCAGAGAGAGAGTGGACTACGACAAGACATTTCTCCAATCGCCAAGTACACTTCCATTAGAGCAATGACGTCCTTAGTTTCATTTATGGGATGGAGCATACATCAAATAGATGTGAAGATAGCTTTCCTTAATGGAATCAATGAGGAAGAAGTGTATATAGAGTAGCCTCAAGGCTTTGAGGTAAATGGGAAGGAGTCCCACGTTTGCAAGCTTAAGAAAGCCTTGTATGGACTCAAGAAAGCATCAAGAGCATGGTATTCTAGGGTTGATGGATATTTGCAAAGTATGGGCTTCACCAAAAGCGAAGCAAATCCTAACTTATATTACATATTTGTTGGGATTAATCTACTTGTTTTGGTGTTGTATGTAGATGAGTTGTTTCTCACGGGTAAAGAGAAGCTCATTACAGAGTACAAAGCAAACTTAGCAGTTGAGTTTGAGATGAACATCGACATGATGCAATACTTCTTGAGTTTGGAGGCTTGGCAGAGACCAGGGAAGATTTTCCTTGGGCAGGGTGAGTATGCAATTGATATCTTGAAGAGATTTCGGATGGGGAACTACAAACCTATGGCCACACCCATGATCACTAATCTAAAGAAAGTAACAACTTCAAATTTAGAATTGGTGGATCACACGATGTAAAGGCAGCTGATAGGTTCCTTGATGTATTTGGTCAACACCAAACCAGATATATGTTTTGCAGTGAACACCTTGAGTCAGTTCATGGTGGATCCAAGGCAAGCGCATTGGGTAGCAGCAAAGCATGTGAACAATTTGAGGGGCACAATGGAGTATGGTTTGAGATATTTTGGAGATGGTGAAGTGAAGATGCAAGGGTATTCAGACTCAGATTGGGCATACAGTGCAGTGTAGACAAGAAGAGCACTTCAGAGTGCTACTTTAGCTTGGGATCAGCCATGATATCCCGATTCAATAGGAAGCAAACTTCCATGGCACTTATAGCTCAACAGAGGAAAAATACATGGCAACCAATACTGCTAGTTGTGAGGCCATCTAGCTTCACAAGTTACTTGCAGGATTGTTTGATCAGGAGTTGGACCCCGTAGTCATTTACTATGATAATCCGAGTTGTATCAAACTCTCTGAGAATCCATTATTCCATGACAGGTCCAAGCACATACAAATCAGATATCACTTCATACAAGACAGGGTTGAAAAGGGAGCAGTGAAGCTCCAATATATTCTCACAAATCAGCAAGTAGTTGATATTCTAACTAAGCCCTTGGAAAAAGGGAAGTTTGAAGCATTCAAAGACAAACTTGGATTGGTGCAAAATTCCCTTCTCGTTGAGGAGTGTTGAGAAATATAGCTTAGAAAAGAACTTCTACATAGGTTCAATGTGAACATGCTAGAATTAGTTTGAGACATTTCAAAAAGTAATTCTATTTTGTAATTCACTTTAGTAAAAAGTGAAAAGTCTTATATTTAGCTATTGAGTCTAATAAAGTGTATTTCATGCATTTATGACTAAGACTAGGATTAATCTCAACCATAGATCTCATTGAAAGATTGGGGTTTTGGTAGATTAGGGTTTCAGCTTAAAATATAAAGATAGGTCAAGATAGAAGGTTTAGACACAATTGAACAGTTGAGCAAGTTGAACGACCAGGAGAGAGACCAGGGATTCAGGTGGATCTGTACAAGAGGCAGAGGTCGTACAGGGCAAATCCCTACCTATATGTACAATGGTACAGATCCATACAGTGGTATGAAACAATTCGTACAATTGTACAGTACAATCTATACAATCATACAAAACAGCTTGTAGAGTCATACAGCAAGGCCATACAATAGGTTTTTGTTGTTTTTTTGTTTTCGAATAGGCTATACCTCTCTCAATCAAGTTGTACACCTGTGTTCAAGGTGATTTCGATGACCGTGCAGCTACTAGTTTTAAGTAGACTGTGGAGTTTACCTTGTAAGCTTTCAAAGGAATGAAAAGTTGATTTTGAAGGAGAAATTCCCTATGTATGTATGAAATTGTTTTATGTTTCCGCTATTTAATTTTCCAAATATTGTGTGATTGATGTAGTGGTCTGAAAGTTAATTTTTGCATTAATTAAATTCAGAAATTTATTAGTTTAATTGAGATAATAATGACAACAGTCACCTAGGGTTGGAAATTTCTACAGGTTCAACACCCTTGTGGAAGTATGTCACAAGACATGAGGGATGGAAAGGGGGCAGAACCACTAAATTTACATGTCCTTGTTATAACATAACTTACACAAGTTCGTATACCCGTGGGAGGAAGCATCTATGTGGGATTATGCCAAATGATAAAAAAAATATGTTGATGTTTTGGTAGCTGCGGGAGGTATTTTCCTCCTAGACAACTTTTCTTAGAGAAGAAGAAGATTCTAAGAAGTCAAAGGAAGACCATTGAATAGTTGAAGAACACCCCAGAAAAGAATAAAGTGAAATAGAAGACCACAGAAGAGAAGTCGGCCCACAGGAAATAATAATAAAGTGGAAATATAATTTCCAGGAAGAGAAGTCGGCCCACAGAAATAATAAAGTAATTTTGAAGACCCAAAATAAGAAGTCGGCCCCAGACAAGTGCCCAGATTAGTATAAATACAAGTTTGGGTCAGTTCATTTGTACAGTGAGACGGTCCTCCTTCTGTAGTGTGCACTAGGAAGTTGCAGCTGCAGTTTCACTATTTCTGGTTTCTGGTTCTCTTAGAGAGTGTGCCTTACTTGGGGAAGGATATTCTTCGTGGCTCTTGGTGATCTCTCTTATGCGCTACCTCTGGAAGAGTTGCGCTAAGGTTGTGTGGTGTTGCCCAGTTGCAGTTGCGGTTACCAGTTCTGTGGTGCGTTATCTTGCTCTAGTAATGCACCTATCTTGCACCAGTTTTGTGGTGTTGCTCAGTTGTCTACCCTCGCTAGGGTTTGACAAGAAGAAGAGAAAAGTATATGTTATCAAGGTTTCTTCATTGTTGGTTTGCTCTTGTGATTAGAGCTTGTTCATGGTTGTATTGGAAAGATTCTCTCTAAGAAAAGTTGGCTGGGTTTTTCCCCTGAGTTTGGGGTTTTCCCAGGATAAATCTTTGTGTCTTCTTGTGTTTGTTTATTCGTTGCTTATATATTTTAGTATATGATTATTGAAAGTTAAAAGAAGACAAAATGCTATGGTAAATCTAATGTTAACAAAACTAATGAAAATATGACATGGAATCAAAGCAGGTTTCCTTCAGAACAGTCTAACCACTGGAAGGAAGATTGTGAGATTTGTCGCTACAGTTTGCCGCTGCACAGACCTAAAATTGTCAAGCTCGTTGAGCACTTGTTATAAAGTTATTAGAGGACAAAGTTGGAAGGTATACTTGTATATAAGATTAGAAGACAATATAGAACCACTCCAATGGGACAGCAGCAGCTAGACTCCAAGTTTGCATATCAGGTTTGATATTCTATACTGTTGCAGCCTAAGTGTTGTAACTAGAATAGCAGTGTTTAGAATTCTATCAAATGTCTAGTAACACTTGAATATTGTTGGTATGATGATCATTAAGTAAAATCTTATTGTTCAGTATTAATGATGCACATGTTTACAAGATAAATTGATCTCCTTAGGAGATGTTCTTGGTTATCTTGTAAATTCCATGGAGGTTACCATGGAGATGTTCTTGATTCTTGTTCTGGGCAGGTTACCATGGAGGAATGATTGGTCACAACACTGGAAGAGTGTTGAAGAGTGTTGTTTTTATTTCTTGTTATTGTATTTTTGTTTTGGCTCTTGTTCCAGGCAAGTCACAAGTGATAGCTTTGAGAAAGGAGCTAGTGTGACAATTGTTCCCGTTCTTGTTTTTATTATTGTTCTTATTATAAGAATATTATTCTTGTTTGTTGTTTTCCCTTGTTGTTGCTCTTGTTCCGGGCAGGTCACAGGTGATAGCTCTGAGAGGGAGCTATAATGACGGTTGTAGGAGGCGACAGATTAGATGGTCTCTAGTTGAGACATGGAGCAGACTATCCAGACATAGAGCCGTGCACATGACCGTACACATCCATGTACCAAAAGAGAAGAGGACGAAGTTAAAACCTTCTGGCAAGAAGGGTACTTTTGCGGGATACAGAGTATCTCATATGCAGATTGATTGTAAGGAGCAGAAGGCTCTAGAGATGACCTTACAGATCCCTCTGGTTCAGTTGATCACTCTTCATATCATCAGGAAGAGTCGGTAGAGCCAGAAGGGCCTACCCAGAATTGTTGTAGTGACCAGGAAGAGACTGGCATGATCCTATGATACTTTGCAGGATGCAAAGGGGATACAGATATATGGCAATGATGAGCCATATCATGAGGAGGAGAAAATGACTCCACCAGTGGTGAGGCAGGCAGCCCCACCAAGTACTAGCTCAAAAGGAGCTAGAGTTCAAAGGGAGTCAACCCTCAGGATCTAGTAGGGAGTAGCAGCCTCCCTAGGACAGTTCATAGGAGATTAGACTTCAGAGGAGGTCAGCACATGCAAAGGGAGCAGATGGCTCCGAAGATTATATAGAATAAGAGGGAGTCAAGCTTCAAAGGGAGCATGCAGACTCGGAGTGAGCCTAATCTCAGAGAGAGTCAGTGGCTTAGAGACTTTCATTCAGAAAGTATACCTCCTCAGACTCAGATGGGAGACAGAGATGTCTTCCAGGAATGACAGACATGTGCCGTGAGTTGAGGAGGCTAGATTGTAGCTTCAGAGACTTCTAGGAGATGTGAGAGCTCCTGGGAGGATTCCCTTGTTTCAATAGACTTTGCTATAGTGACAGAGGACGCAGCCAGTCAAAAGGACTGGGATATGGATTTTGCCTCAGCTCCAGAGAGAGCAAGAGACCACACATGTTTTCCAGCTATGTGGTGCCAATGAGGAAGGACCTTCCGCTTATGAGGAAGCTGCAAAAAAGCAAGTGTGGAAGGATGCTATGATGATGTGTGGAAAGTGGTTCCAAGACCAGAAGGGAAGTGAGTAGTGACTTCCAAAGTGGATCTACAAGATCAAGCATGCTACAAATGGGAGCATAGAGAAGTACAAAGCGATATTTGTGTCTAGAAGATTCTCTCAAAAAGAGGGAGAAGATTATGATGAGACACTTCCTTCAGTAGCCAGAAGAAGTGTACATAGAGTAGCCACAAGATACATGAGAGGGAGTCTCATGTCAGCAAATTGAAGAAAACTTTGTACAGGGTTAAGCAGGCACCTAGGGCAGGATATGCCAGACAGTTATTTTGATGAGCTTGGGGATGGTTGCCCCTTGATATTGGTTGACATGTTTCTTACAGGGGATAGGAAGCTCACAGATGGGTGCAAGAGGGAACTCACTTCAGAGTTCAAAATGAAGGATCTGGATTTGATGGGATTAGAGGTGTGGCAGAGACCAGATGGGATTTTCCTTAGCTAAAGAAAATATACAATTGAGAACCTGCAGAGATTCAGGATGATGGACTGCAAGTCCATGGTCACACCTATGGTTACAAATATGAATCTCTTGAGTGATTCATCTTCAGATTTGGTTGATCCCACGATGTACAGACAGTTGGTTGGATCCTTGATGTACCTGGTTAACATCAGGCCAAACATACGCTTTGCAGTGAACACCTTGAGTCAGTACATGGTTGAGCTTGGACATGTACATTGGATAGCAGCAAAGCATGTGTTGAGGTACTTGCATGGTACGATTGGATATGGACTTAGATACGTCTCGGATGGAGAAGTGAAGCTGCAAGGTTATACAGACTCTGACTGGGTGGGGAGTGCAATGGATGGGAAACGCACATAAAGATGTTGCTTCAGACGTCAGTGGCACTCAATACAACAGAGGCGGAGTATATAACAGCCAGTGTTGCAAGTCGTGAAGCAGTGTCGCTTCAGAAGTTGCTTGCAGGGTTATTTGATCTAGAGTTGGAGCCAACTTTGATACATTGTGATAATCAAAGTTGCGTGAAGCTTTCAAAGAATCTTGCCTTTCATGACAAGTCAAAGCATATAGAGATCAAATATCATTACATGCGAGACACGGTGCAGAAAGGAGCTGCGGAGTTCCGATACATATCCACAAATGAGCAGATAGCGGACATTCTCACCAAGCCTCTGTCTAGAGTGAAGTATGAGTACTTCAGAGACAAGCTTGGTGTGATGCAGAATGTCCAACCTCGTTGAGAGGGAGGTGTAGTGTTTCTCCTCCAACTAGCTAACCCCTTTGGCCAAGGATTTCCCAAATCAGTCATGTGAGGTGACTAAGGGAGTAATGCACAGTCGAGTACAAATCTTGCCTACGCCATGTGAGGTGGCTAGGTGTAAATAAGATTTGTATCAAGTCTTTCCTACACCATGTGTGTTGGCTAGGTGTGAATAAGACTTGCAACATAGCCTTGCCTACGCCATGTGAGGTGGCTAGGTGTGAATGGGGGGTTATGGTCGTAGTCTTACCTATGCCATGTAAGGTGGCTAGGTGCGAATAAGACTATTGGGAGAGGAGAAACATCACAACCTGGTACAAGTCTTGCCTACGCCATGAGAGGTGGCTAGGTGTGAATAAGACTTATGGAAAGTCTTTCCTATGCCATGTGAGATGGCTAGGTGCGAATAAGACTTGGAGCATGGTCTTGGACCATGACATAGCCTTGCCTAAGCCATGAGAGGTGTGTAAATGTGTTGAACTTGCACAGAAAAGATCTAGCTAGCAAATGACATACACAGTTTGCAGAGAAAATATGAGAAAAGAGTAACAGGAGAGAAATATGAGCAAATGTCTGTACAGTGTGTTGTCCACCAGTGGAGTGTCCCCGCCATCCTCAAGTATGACTCCTAATAGGAAAGGAGTCGAGGCAGACTTGCAGTCTATCATGTGAAATCTCTCAAGGAGATATCGTGCATACTTGGCCTAAGACAGTTTGATGTCTGATGCATCCTGACTGATCTCCAGTCCAAGGAAGAAATGTAGCGGACCCATGTCCGTCATCAAGAACCTGTCGTGCAGAATCCTCTTGACTGCAGCAATCGTTGAAGTCGAGCAACTGGTGGTCAACAAATCATTAACATGTAGAACTAGGAGTAGAAGTGAATCAATCTCGTCCTGAGCATGTAAACATTCGAGTCTGACTTACAACATACAAAGTTCTATGACAACATGTAGGAGTCCATCTTGGCATACCATACCCTCGGGGCTTGCTTGAGGCCATAAAGAGACTTCTTCAATCGACAGACCAAATATGAATCCTGCATAAATCCCTAGGGCTACTCCATATAGATCTCCTCGGAGAGATTTCCGTGAAGAAATGCATTATTCACGTCCATCCAATGGACCTCCCATCCTTTGGTTGTCGCAATGGCAAGTGCCAAACGTATGGAATCCATCTTCGCTATTGGAGCGAAGGTCTCATCATAGTCGATACTGTGCACCTATTGAAAGCCTTTGGCACTAGCCTAGCTTTGTATCTGCTAACCTGTCCATCCGCTGTGCTCTTGGTCCTGTAGACCCATCTGCACCTGACAAGTTTCCTTCCTGCAGGAAGGGGAACCAGATCCCAAGTTTGGTTCTCGAGGAGGGAGTTGTACTCCTCTTGCATGGCGGATTCCCAAAAGGGATTTCCAACAACCTCGCCATAGGACTGTGGATCTGAAGACTGAACCAAGAAAAGATGTCTGGGTGGCATCGATTCAGTGGAAGTGAGTGCAAGAGGAGGCTCCTAGAAATTAGATCGATTCCTTCTAGTATCAGTTGGATCCCCAACAAGATCCCCTGCATCCTGAAGAGTAGTCTTGGCCCACTTGGGCCTCGGCTCTGGCTCTAGCTCTGCAACTACATCTGCATGCATTGACTCTGCATCTGACTGTACTGACTCAGTATCTGAATCATCTGAATCCTCTGAATCAGAATTCTCATCTGAAGAAGAGTCGGCATGTGCATGCTCATCATCTCTAACAAGTGGAAGAACAAAAGTGTCTGAATGCGGCTGTTGAGGTACATGCAAGACACTTTCCTCGAATTGGACACTACGCTCAATGACGAGTCAGTCCGAGGAAAGATCAATGAGTCCGTATCCGTTCACACCGTCGGGATATCCAACAAAGATACACTATGTGCTTTGTGGATCAAGTGCCTTCTTCTTCTCAGAGGGAATCTTGGCCCATGCACGAGAACCGAATATGCAGAAGTGGGTCACTTCCGATTTAAGGCCGCTCCAGGCCTCGAAGGGGGTTTTATCCTTGACAGATCTATGAAGAGATCTGTTTTGGATGTAGGTTGCACAATTAAGTGCTTAAGCTCATAATCTCTGTGGAAGTGACTTTGCATGTAGAATGCAAGATGCCAATTTTAGAGATCTATTTTTCCACTCAGCAACTCCGTTTTGCTGTCGAGTATAGGGAACCGTGTGCTGCAACTGAATCTCGACCTCAAGACAAAGATTTTGTATCTCATGGTTGACATACTCCCCCCCATTATTTGTTCGGAGGGCTTTGATCTTCTTTCCTGACTGTGTTTCAACAAGGGCTTTGAAATCTTTGAGGTGTTGAAAGACCTCTGATTTTTGCCTAAAAAAAGAAAGTCCATATGAAGCATGAGAAATCATCAACAAAAATGAGCATGTACCTTGTTTTATTGATTGATGGATGCAGAAAAGGACCCATTAGATCACTATGGATCAAATCTACAAGAAAGGAAGCCTTTTAGGTCTTTCCTTTGTCGAATTTCTCTTGAGGGTGTTTTCCAAGAACACATCCCTCACAAATTCCTTTGGAGAAGTGGATCTCAGGTAGACCATCAACCATTCCTTGCTTGCTAAGTTGTTGCATATATCTAAAATTTAAATGTTCGAACCTTTTGTGCCATATCTTACTGCTTTCATCAGCATGGGTAAGCAGTAATCCAAAATCTGGTTCAATAAATTCAGAAAATGTGTAGAATCTAGATTGATGATTTACCTCACCGATAGCAACCATGGAATTGGTTTGCATGTCATAGATATCCACTACATCAGGTGTGAATACAACTCTCTTTGCAGTGCTGGAGTTTGTCAACTGATACACGGAGAGAAGATTGACAAAAAGTTTGGGAACGTGTAGCACATTCTCGAGTTTGTGAGTTCAATTCTTCCTTTGTCGGTGACCTCGACTGGAGAGTTGTCCCCCATCAGAATAGGAGGACCTTTGCATGCATCCAATGAAGAGTAGACTTCTTTTGTGGCTGCCATGTGGTGTGATGCTCCTAAATCTACAATCCAAGCCTCGGAAGAGGAGTTGATGGCAATCAAAGCATGTCTAGAATTGCCTTTCTTGGGATTCTGATCTTCTGGCTTCTTCTTTTTGGCACCCTCGAGGATGCAATCTCCAAGGTTGTTTTGTTGAAGTATTTGGGCCATTTGATCTATCTGTTTCTGCATACATGCAGATTCTAGATGAAATCCTTTATGGCAGTAAGTGCATTTCTCCCCTTTTCTTCCCTTTCCACCTTTGGATCAAGAGGGCATCGTTGAAGGGTTTTGAGTACCCTTCCTTCTTTGGATTTGCATGTGCTTTCCTTTTGTCTTTGTCTTTAGATTTCTGATTTTGATGACCGCTACCATCTTGCACAGTAAGTGCATGCGCCTTTGGGCCTTTGATTTTGCCCATATTGATGAGCTTGTTCTGCTCGTGTCAGAGACGATAAAAGCCTCAAGAGAGGGCATCGTCCATGTGGCTCCAAAGGCGAGCCTAACTGAATGAAATGTGGATACAAACACTAAGTATTATGAACCAAGTTTGGAGAGAATGGTAAGAACCATTTGTTTCTCCTCCTTAGATTTATCAACCCCGCAAGCCTTGAGTTGCGACAGCAAATCCTTATATTTGGTAAAAAAATCTTGGAGATTGTCAAAGGTTTTTGGATCCAAAGTGAGCAATTCCACCTCGAGCATGTGTCCCCTCATCTCGTCCTGTTTTCCAAAAAGCCCTTCCATGGTGGTCCATGCTTCATTGGGGGTTTTACAGGAGGATATGTGAAAAAGGAGTTCAAGAGAAATGAAACTACAAATAGTTCCAAACGCTTCATCCATTCGATTCAGATATTTGGATTTTTCTATGGCTGATGTGGGTCCAGTCTCTATGTTCATGGTTAACCTGTATAATCCTCTGCTTCGAAGATGCACTATCATCTTCTCTTTCCATGCAAAGAAATTGTATGGTGTAAGAATGAATTCTTTTGGAAATTCCATTTTTTCGTTGTCTTCAATCTTCGATACCTGCAAAAAGAATCTAGTGTCTTTTTCTAGCAATCTGTCGGCTCTGATACCATGTAAATGTGTTGAACCTGCACAGATAAGATCTAGCTAGCAAATGACATACACAGATTACAGAGAAAATATGAGAAAAGAGAAACAGGAGAGAAAGAATGGAAGAATTCTCATTAACCAAATGAATGAATGATAATTTACACATGATATACTTTGTATAACTCAACTAATGTGCACTGGAGGAGAAGCCAATGCGCCATAGTGGTGGTCTAGAGTGATCTGGACACACACCAGTAGTTACGTGAGTACACTGCCACCTAGTCTAGTCTCTCAGACAGTTACAGGAGTTAACTGCCACCTAGTCTGAGTTAACTAGTCTCTCAGTCTTTAGTTAACTGACTGAAACAAAGTGAAGTGAGGAGGAGATCAGGGAATCATGAGTAATGCGCTAGTCTGGTGATGATCCCAAGGACAATGCACATTACCTGGTGATGATCCCAATGCTGCATGGTGATGATCCCAATGTGGCATCTAGACTCCACTCAATTGATCAAATTCAAGTGTGAACTGAAGAAAATATTCTCCTAGAGGAATATTCTCCCTAGACTATAGGAGACTGAATAATGACTAGTAAAGATAGGGAAAACCTTAGGAAAAAGAATTCCTAGGGGTGTGTGTGTTGGAGTTACTTCACACACACCTAGGATTTATTTTTCCTAAGGTTATTCCTTGTTTATTAGTCATAATTAGTCATTATCCAGTCTCCTATATTTTAGGAGAGAATATTCTCTTTCAGTTGACACTTCAGTTTGACTAGTTGAGTTGAGTTTAGATGTTGCATTGGTTTTGTCACCATGCAACATTGGGATCATCACCAGCTAATGCGCACTTTCCTTGGGATCATCACCAAACTAGCGCATTACCCTTGATTTCCTGAGTTAACACCTCACTACTCTCTGTTCAGTCAGTTAACTAAAGACTAGTTGACTAGTTAACTCAACTAGGTGGCAGTTCACTCCCGTAACTGCACGAGAGACTAGACTAGGTGGCAGTTTACTCCCGTAACTGTTGGTGTGTGTCCAGATCACTCTAGACCACCATTATGGCTCATTAGTTACTCATGTATCCTATATCTATTGTAAATTATTCACTCTTTGAGTGTGGAAATGGTTAATGAGAATTCTTTCATTCTTTCTCTCCTTCTTCTTTCTCCTTTTCTCTCTGCAAATGTGTGTATCATTGTTTACCTAGATCTATTCTGTGCAGGTTCAACACATTTACAGTGTGAAGTATCTCCAACAAGGTGGCTAGGTGTGAATGGGGCTATGGAAGCAGTCTTGCCCGTACCATGCAAGGTGGATGGGTGCGAATAAGACTGCGGGAAAATAAGAAGAACATCACAACACAGTCGAAGGACTATGGCAGTAATTGTGTACGACTGGACAGTGTGGCAGCAGTTGTGTACAGCATAGTCATAGAGACTATGGTGGATGATTTGAGCTACCGATGGCATGGTGGTAGCATGGAGCTACCAGTTGATTGCAGTTGATTGCAGGGTAGTCAGTGGACTACTAGAAGAAGACATCGTGGAAAGATACCTCCCTAGCGAGGAGGGAGTGTTGATGTTTTGGTAGCTGCAGGAGGTATTTTTCTCCTAGACAACTTTTCTTAGAGAAGAAGAAGATTCCAAGAAGTCAAAGGAAGACCATTAAAGAGTTGAACAACACCCCAAAAAATAATAAACTTAAATAGATGACCACAGAAGATAAGTCGGCCCACAAGAAATAATAATAAAGTGGAAATATAATTTCCAAGAAGAGAAGTCAGCCCACAGAAATAATAAAGTAATTTTGAAGACCCATAATAAGAAGTCGGCCCCAAAAAGGCGCCCAGATTAGTATTGTTATCGCGCAATCTATACTTGCACAAAGCCTAAAGGCAAGTAGGGTTAGATTGACGTAACACGGAAGTAACCCTATCACTGTCACCCCAATAGGGTACCTCTTTCTCTTTAGGAAGAGGAAAACCTCGTTCCAAGGGAGACGTCCCAGGACCTGGTTGGTTGATGAAGGGCAAAAAGATACAATGAAAACCCACCCGTCTCTAGGTCACTCAACAGAAGAAGTCACTTGGGTAAAGTTTAAAGGGACAAGGGAAAATGAAAGTGGGTTTGTACCTACCCTTTACCAATGAAACATCAAATGTTAGTAGCAACAATTATAATCAATGACTTCTTAAACAAATTATGTGCTGCCAGAACAAGTTATTATACAATAAAGATGAGATTACAATAGCAGCAATGTATCTTGAAAGTTGCAAGTTATGATGACAAGGAAAAGATACAAGAGTCTTGCAAACTTGATAATGCTTTGTCACTCGCAATTTTCAAGATAAATACAAGTCAATAAATGACTTAAAAAAGGGGTTGTCAAAGTGTTTATAACAGCAGCAAATTAATAGCTATGACAGCAGCAAACCACTTCAGAAAAAAAAAAAAAAAAAAANAGGCAATAACACACTTTTAACACTTAATGATAGCAATTTGCCTAGTACAAGTTTCTGGGCAGTTTTGTTGTTAGCATGGCCTGATAAGGGCTGCAAAGAAGAGGCTGTAACAGTGATGTTGGCAGCAGCTTACTTGGTAGTTAGTAATCTATGCTAAGTTAGTAAATTAGTAGAGTATGAAGTGAAAGAGTTTGAGTTGAGTCTTGTCAAGAAGTAAGAGAAGAGGACTAGTGCCTTCAAGGGTAATGGAGTCAAGGAGGGCGGCTTCTTCTAAGGCTGCAAATTAATGATGATGCACAAAAGTCTAAGAGGGAAAAAGTCTAGGAGAATTAGTAACTTAAGTCCTCCTGGATTTTGACCTCAAGAGACAAAATGCTAGGGTGTAGGGACTTCTAGGGCCTAGCGTCTTGCTCTCCTTAGCCTTTTTATGGAGTAAAACTTATGCAAAACTAACCAAGTACAAAACCCTTAGAGTGCTAGCAATTTAGGGCTCTAGGGTTTCACTAGTTACTAGATCAATTTAGTGAAAAGCTTGGCAAACAAAAAAGTAAGAAAGTATCAAATTAGTTTCTCACTTCAAGCATTAAATACACCATGCAATTTCATAATCTTGTATGAGCAAATAAAACCATTCAATAGATGACAAAATGCAGATTTTATTTACTTGCACCAAGAATAATCATGAGGAATACCATGCAAGATCACCATAAAACTTCAAAAATTGATCCAAGTTGCAAAAATGAGCCTTAAACAAGAATGGCACCTCACAATTTCAGCCAATAACCCTAATAAGGCGCAAATTTCAGACCTCTTGTCTCCAATGACAAGTTGTGATGTAAAAATGAGAGTACTTTATGTTTATTTATACGAAATTTTGACCTTTAATTCACTTTTAGGTCAAAAACAGGGCCGACCTGGCCAGTTTACAACAAAAACTCAATTTTGACATAATTAAACTAAATTTGCATTTGGAAACACCTCCAAGGGTGATGCCATGCCCCTCTAGTGTGACATTGAGCCCCATATGCGGAACGTTGAGCTGGGAAAGTGGGGCGCTCGGCCTCCAAAGGGCCCTAAATGATGCCCACACATGCCACCGGGCTCACAAATGCCTCCAAAGATGAAACCCTAGCTTTGGATGACGTTTAGGGCTATCATGGTGACGTCCAGTGCCCTCAAGGGCTAATGTCTATGTGGGAAGAGCAAGGTCCCCTGGGTCTAGGTCTGCCAGGGTGCCTCCAAAGGCAACGTCCTTCTTTCTCCCGGTGCAAGTATTCAATCTCTTCTTACCCCTAGCTGGGGTTTCAGCATCCATCTGTGAGCTTTAAGCCCCCATGAAGGTCTGAGCTAATCATTCCCTCATGTGTACCTATCCACCGGGCAAGGTCCTGCAGCAACAAGAAGTACGCCCTCCAGGGGGTTCATAAGTCACAGGGATCATAGCATACAAATCATATCCAATAATTAAATTACCCAAAATGTGCATCAACCCCCCCCCCCTTAGCCCAGACAAATGCTCAAAGACGTTATGCAATTTGACAAGTTAGGTTTGGAGAAGGTCTCAGGGTGTCCTATTGGGCTAACCTCTCTTAAGTTTGGGGTGTTTCCCAGGTGGGATCTAGTCCAAGTCATGTAAGTGTATGAGGTGGCATGGAGTAAATATTTGGGCATGGGGTGCATGTAATAATAGGGAAATGTAAAGTCTTACCTGTGGGTGCCTTTGTAGAGGGCAAGCTACACCTTGTCATACATGCATTGTTTCCTAACCCATTCATTGCCTTTTACTCTTAGCTTTATTTATTTTGACCTGTGGGCCTCGAGACGTGATCTCCTTAGTTATCCCTAGGCTAGGGGATAACAAGTATAAATACAAGTCTGGGTCAGTTCATTTGTACAGTGAGACAGTTCTCCTTCTGCAGTGCACATTAGGCAATGGCAGCTGCAGTTGCAGCAGTTTCGCTATTTCTGGTTTCTGGTTCTCTTGGAGAGTGTGCCCTACTTGGGGAAGGATATTCTTAGTGGCTCTTGGTGATCTCTCTTATGCACTACCTCTAGAAGAGTTGCGCTAAGGTTGTGTGGCGTTGCCCAGTTGCAGTTGCAGTTACAATTACCAATTGCTAGTTGTGCCAGTTCTGTGGTGCGCTATCTTGCTCTGGTAATGCGCCTATCTTGCACCAATTCTGTGGTGTTGCTCAGTTGTCTACCCTCGCTAGGGTTTGACAAGAAGAAGAGATAAGTATATGTTAACAAGGTTTCTTCATTGTTGGTTTGCTCTTGTGATTAGAGCTTGTTCATGGTTTGTATTGGAAAGATTCTCTCTAAGAAAAGTGGGCGGGGTTTTTCTCCCGAGTTTGGGGTTTTCCCACGATAAATCTTTGTCTTCTTATGTTTGTTTATTTGTTGCTTATATATTTCAGTATATGCTTATTGAATGTTAAAAGAAGACAAAATGCTATGGTAAATTTAATGTTAACAAAACTAATGAAAATATGACAAAATATATATATGAATCAAAACCTACAATAAAGTGCCAGTGAAAGATAGAAAAATACATCAAGGAAGAGGAGGAAGCACAAAACAAATCAAAAAAAATGAAAGTTTAATCTAAGACCTCGAGCTCATATAGAATGTTCGATGGTCAATCCCTATCCCCCCATGCTACTCGATTCTCACCCATGCATTCAAGGCGTAGAACAATATCGGATTTCCTTGACCAAGGTTCTAAGGATAGCATGGATGCAAAAGTGTTTAGGGTTCTCTATGCATGTGGCATACCATTCAATGTTCTTTGCTCACCCTATTAGCATGAAATGTTACAAGCCATCAAAAATGTCCCTAAGAATACAAGAGCCTCGAGTATGACAAAGCCAAAACCATGGTACTTGATAAGGAAAGAGCCAAAATCCATAGTGCTCTAGGACAATTTACAAATGATTGGACCAAATATGGGGTATCCATTATATCTGATGGTTGGAAAAATGTTAAACACAGGACATTGATAAATATTCTTGGTGTGTCTACTCATGGTGTGGCCTTTCTTTCAGCCCAGGACTACTCAGATTGTTACAAGATTGTTATTAATATTGTAGAACCTTAATTAAAACCATTCAAGAGATTGAGTCATACAATGCCATTCGAGTCATTACTAATATAATGCTGCTAATTGAAAGGCAGCAAGAGTAATCATTAAGGATATGTACCCTAACATATTTTGGTATGGGTGTTTGGTTAACACATTGAACCTCTCAATGCATGATATTATTAAGTTGAAGGAGCATGTTTATAAATGGATTGGTGCATTGTACAAGTAAGGGAAGAGAATGATAAAATTTATTACCAATCGTCGTCATGCCCACTATAGTTTCCAAAATCACTCTAAGTTGGAGCTACTTAAGATTGCAAAGCCCAKATTTGGTAGTTATTACCTCACCTTCAAGTKCCTTTTGAAGGTAAGAGAACCATTGGCTAGTATGGTCTCTTATGATTTATGGCAAGGTTTGAAAGACAAGGTTGCACCTGGACTTAATAGACATGAATTTCAAGAGGTGGGGGACACCATTCTTGATGGTCAATTTTGGGCACAATTTAGGTAWGTTCTATAGTTTGTCAAGCCCATTTATAAAATGATTTAGTTTGCAAATACAAATCAGCAAGTGATTAGGGAGATGTACGAGTAGATGGATAACATGCTAGGCCAAAATCAAAGACATTGTTTAGCAAAGAGACGTGATCTTCTATGATCATATTCATAAACRTGTGGTCAAAAGGTAGGATAATCTAAATGTTCCACTCCATGCCTTAGCATATTTCCTAACACCCAAATATTGTTCCCCATCTTGGTTGGCTCAACCAACACCTAGGGGTGGGGTTAGGAGAAAACCACACCACAATACAGAGATACGGAGTGGGTATATGCTTGCATTAGACAATTTGGTCCTTGATGAAGAGGAGTGTGCTCAAGTACGAAGCAAATCGACGAAGTACATTAGTGAACATGGAGTCTTTGCTAATCTGCATGCAACTAAAGATGAAGATAGGTTGAATCCTATTTAATGGTGGAACATTTTTGGCGTCTCTACTGCACATCTGCATAAATGGGTGATGAGGATGCTTTCACAGGTTGTTAACACTTCTTCTGCAGAGAAGTGTTGGAGCACCTACAGCTTCATCCACAGCATGAAGAGAAACGGCCTCAAAGTAGACCGAGTAGAAAGCTTCATTTATGTGCACTACAACCTGAGGTTGTTGTCCCATTACTGTGAGGCACTGAAGAATGATAGAACATATATGACTTGGGACAACAATCCAAAGGAGGCTAATTTGAAGGATGGAGCTATAGCTTTAGAACACTTGGAGTCTGAACTTTTGGCTGGTGGGACTCGTGACAGTGATTATGCAGCAAAGGAGCCACCCCCGTCCACCACCAAGTTTCCAGATGTAACAGGTTTGCCTTTAACTTCATAACCTCCAGCGTTGCGCGAGGATCATGTAGCTCATGTTCTTGTTCCATGACCACTTCCACCTACTCCTACGCCTCTTGTTCATAGATCACAGGAAAATAAATTAGAAGTTTCTGGTGGCAAGAGGAAAGCTTAGTAGATAGTAGATTTAATTGTCTTTTTTTGTTCGGAATCTAGTTTCTAGAACTTTGAGTTTTTTGCCTTTATTATGGCCTATCTGTAAATATTATATGACAGTTCAAGTTTGAAGTCTAAACCTTCCTTTGAACTGTTGACTGCATATTACAACTCTTTGGTCATAAATATGATGCTCTATTTCACTTCATGCTTGATGTTATTTGTTACAGTTTGTTGATGACAAATGTTATCTCTTGAAACTTGAAGGTTGATGTTATGGTTGATCATTTGATGATAATTTTATAACTTATAACTTATAACTACTAGATGATTGATGTTATAAGTGTACTAAATGGTTGATGCTTTAATGATAATCATTAATCCAGTAGTTAAATTTATGATATCGTGTTTTCTGCAACTAAATTGACATTCTGCATTTTTTTAATATGTATGCATAAAAATATATTAAAATATTTCATTACTGAACAATAGAGAATAGATCAAGAAGCCAAAAGTGTGAGCATACAGGTTACCACTCCCTACGTTGTGACAAGAACTAGCACGTCATATTTGGCTCCAATCGCAAAAGAATCTACATCTTACCTGAAAATACCTATCCTATCTAAGATCTATACAGCCAACTCTCATCTAAAAGCTATGACTTCTGCCAAGCAAATCAGATTAACTGCCCTATTATCGGTTGAACGACATCGCCTTTTCCATATAAGAAAAATGCATGTTAATCCAAAGATGTCACATACACTTTTTCCTGCATGTTGGACCATCCATTTGTACCCAGAAAGGAACCCTTTCCTGTTGAAATTAATGCAATTGCAAGAGTCATTCTTCGGAGTATGGAAAAGCCCTAGCTATGAACTAGGGCCCCCAGCACACTCCTGGGGTTTCTTGGTATGAGACCAAGCAGTGAGAGCCATGGCAAAAGACCCTAGTGAGGGGCCCCAGTATATGACTAGGGTTGTTGGTCTTGGACCAAGCAGTAAGTCCCTAGATGTGTCAAGGGCCCCTGGATGTGGTCCAGGGAATCCTTGCCCGGTGCTTTGATTGATCCTTGGATATGTTCCTTGGTGGTTGACATAAGCCCCTAGATGTGTCTAGGGCCCCTGGCTGTGTTCCAAGGAATCCTTGCTCAGTGCCTGGATTGATCCTTGGATGTGTTCCTTGGTGGTTGGTATAAGTCCCTAGATGTGTCTAGGGCCCCTGGATGTGTTCCAGGGAACCCTTGCTTAATGCATGGGTTGATCCTTGGTCTTGTACCTTGGTGGATAAGACCCTAGATGTGTTCTATGTTGAAATAATGTAACTGCAAAGTGTATTCTAATTATTATTGTTGTATTATTCATTAGATCAATCCCCTATTGCAGATTGATCATGTCGGCTATTGTAAAAGACCAAAACCCCTTTTGCGGATTGGTCAAAACACAATTGTAATAAACAGAATAAGAAGTCGGCCCCAGAATATATTAAAAGTGGTTATAACCACCCAGATTGAGAAGTCGACCCTACCAGTGAAAAGACACCTCCACACGTGCCAGAGTTGTATAAATAAGGAGGCTAGCGCCTCACTTAGATACACACTCACTTGTTCATTTGAGGAGCAAATTTCGGAGCTACAGTTGGAGAAGAGAGAGAGAGATATAGGCACATTCTTGGGAGAGGACTTTTTGTATTTGTTTGAGTTATCTCTTAGCATTGTATTGGCTATCTATAATAAGGAAGTTTTACTGGGTTTTCTCCCCCATGAGGGTTTCCCGGGATAAATGATGTGTCTCTTGTGATTGTGTATTTCTCAGTGATCCTATCTTATGCTATTGTTATCTAGTGAAATGCAAAGAACTCTAATAATAGCTTAAACCTTTACATGGTATCAGAGCTAAGCTGAAGAGAGCATATTTCACAAGAGAAAGTGAAAAATGTCACTGTTGTCGTACATGCAAATTAGGGATTTTTATTGAAGAAGTATTTCAGCCCCAAAACCATCTAGAAAAGTGCACCCTTCCTCAAGGACCACTTTGGCATCCTCAGCGCAACTTTTCAATGGCTAGATCTCCCGGAAAGTGAAACCCTAGTTTTCACAAAGTACCAGAAAACCAAAGTACCAGAAGTACCAAAAGTACCAGAAAACCAGAAGCACCAGTCCAGAAATCCACTGGTCAAGTTTGAGGGGGTAAAAGTTAGATTTTCAGAAATCTAACTACACCAGCTTACTCGCCTCAGCTTAGAGCATCTATCCCCTGAATCGGAATTTCAAAATTCGAAGTTTGAAAAATTAGGGTTTCCTCATAAAACCCTAAGTTGCAGTTGCAATTGCAGTCTCAGAACCATTGCAGTATCAATTGCAGTTGCAGCCGTAGTACCAGTTGGTGATCATTACCGCTGCTACCAGATGGTGCCTCTACCTGAAAGTGTCGTCAGAGGTATGTACTCACACATGTTTAAACAGTTAAGCTTTAAAGGGTATTTGCAAGAGAAGGGATCTCTTGCCATAGATCCAACAGAATCTCAAGATCCAACACATTCAGAGGAATGATGCAACCCAAGTGTGATTATTCTGATATGCATCTATTCGTTATGACATTTTTTGATCAGTGTTGCATGTTGTAGCTATGACCATCATTCTAACCTTTGATCAAACTCTGAGTCAAGGTATTAGATGAATTAAAAGTTGAGATCATAGAGCTTATCCTCTAACCCAACCTTCTGTCAAGATAGCGTATTGTCTCAGTACAGAAGACAGGTTGAAGAAAGCACTCATCATCTTGAGTGAAGGAGACTTGGAAGAAAAGCAAGCACTCATTCTTGAGGACAAGGCTCCAAGTTCCAGGAGAAACCTCGTGTATTAGTTCCAGGTTGCCATGAAGGAATGTTCGATCACAACACTATAAGAGTGTTGACCTCATTTCGTAGTGTATCTCTTACTTTTGATTGTTACTTCA
>JASDQU010241528.1:129826-151344 GCA_032191745.1 Picea mariana
AAAAGGAGCAGAAGGCTCCAAAGATGACAGAACATTAGAACGGTAAGCAGATCTCGTTTGAAGCCTGACTTTGTCTTCCATATTTAGACTTGGTATGCAACACCAAGTATACCCTGTAAGAGATGATGAAGTCCTTGTAGACTCAGAAGAAATCGAGAGTAAACCTGATCTCAAAAAGGATCAGATGAAGAGACAACTTCCAGGACTGGAAGACATATGTTGTGAGTAGACTAGATCATAACTTCAGAGACTTCTAGGAGATATGAAATCTCCGGGATGATTCGCTTGTTTCAATGACAAAGAAGGAAGCCAGTCAGAAAGACTAGGATATGGATTCTTCCATGAGACTAGAAGAGAGGTCAGTATTGACTTCCAATATTGATCTATACAAATCAAACGTGTTGCAGATGTACAAAGCCTAATGTATGTCCAAAGGATTCTCCCAGCAAAGGGAAGAAGACTATGACGAGATACTTATGAAGACAACCAGAACAATCATGATTCATATATAGTATGAGACACAGGGGGAGCAATCCCCATATTTAAAAATTGAATGCCAAATGGTGTAGTACATCAGTTGGATCATGGAGACATGACTATGATAGCATTACCCCCATGAAAGAAGAAGAGTTATCCTCGGTATCGGTTATTGAGCCACTCTCAGTTTCAGATAAAACTGTTGTGATAAAATAAGAGTTACTCTCAGATTTTAGCAGCCACAGTGAGAATGAAGCAATCATTCTCAGCCTCAGAGCAGCTGCAGGTCCATAATCCCAGATTCCAGAAGGAACAGTTGCAGAGAGAGTAGAGGACATACTCCCAGACAGTGAGACAGATAGTGCCTTGCAGAAAGCACATAGAGCTAGCACATGATTGTGCAGATTGAGTTGCAGCTGAGCAAGTGTACCAGATTGGTACAATGTAATGAGAAAAATTGATTTGAAGATTGAAGATAGAAAGACTCATGTCTGCCAGTTGAAGAAGGATCTATACGTGTTGAAGCAAGCTCCTAGAGCTTGATATGGCAGAATTGACAGTTTCTTGACGAGCTTGGGCTTTACCAAGAGTAAAGCAGATTCTAACCTCTACTTCAAGGTTATGAATGATGAGCCGGTGATATTGCTACTATATGTGGATGACTTATTCTTAACTAGAGAAGAAAAGCTCATCACCAAGAGTAAAAAGAAGTTCGCTGCAGAATTTGAGATGAAAGACCATGGCCTAATCCATTATTTCTTAGGTCTTGAGGTATGGTAGAGTCCAGAGAGAATCTTCTTTAACCAAGGGAAGTATGCAGTCAAAATCCTGAAGAGATTTGACATGTTGGAGTGCAAGTCCATGAATACACCCATGGAAACGAAGCTGAAGCTACTGGTCGACACTTCGTCAGAATTGATTGATGCCACACTGTATAGACAGATCATTGGATCGTTGATGTACCTGACGAACACCAGACCAGATATATGTTTTGTCGTGGACACCTTGAGTCAATTTCTGGTAAAACCTAGACATGTTCGCCTAGTTGCTGCAAAACATGTGATGAGGTACCTTAAGGGTGTTAGAATATGAATGGATGTGCTCGTTTTACCATTGACAATATTACTATTGTCACCCAACCATAGGCCGAAGCCACCCTCTGAGCACCTCAACCTTGACAGAGAATCATTCCAGAAGCAAACCCTAGGCTAGATAGCCAAACAAAGGGTAGCGCACCAACAAGAGCTGATCAGATAGTCCAAGCCAAACATGATCTGCTAGCTGCAACAGCTGCAATGGCAACTCTCCTCCAAACCTGCGCACAAAACTGGGCACTACAGTGCGCACAAGTGTTGCTCTACAATTCTGAGACTGCCTGGCAGAATGAAGATGGGCCTCCTGTATTTATAGTAATTCTGGCTAACTGCCTGGGCCGGCTTCTCATTCTGGGTATCTGTCTGTTCAGTATATATTATTTCTTTTGGCCAACTTCTTCTCTTGTAGGCTAATAACCTAATACAAGTTATCATCTTGAGCCAATATGTCTTCTAGGGTTATTAGCCAACTCATTAGGGTTTCTTCTTGCTTCCCAGAATATTCTATTCTCGTCAGGTTTACACGTGGAGGTAAATACCTCCAGCATCTACCATAATATCAACACTCCCTCCTAGCTAGGGAGGTATTACAGGTAATGGTCTTGAGCACAAAACATACCATTCACCTGGTAGCATCAACATAATTGTATAGACTATCTCATGACTAGATCATGAGCACCATCATCATCAGTGTCATCAGCTGCATCATCTCTCGAAACCATACTCTATCTGAGTAATCAGACATGATGCTCACTCCACAGAGTGACACAAGAGCCATTCTTCTAATCTAGAAGAGTAAATGTTCTGAACCATTTTCTGTCTGGGAAATCTCTGTTCATTGATCATTCATCTGGCTAAGAATTATTTTCAACACTGTTGATAGTCTTCAAGGCAATCGGAACAATATCATTTAATAGAACACAATTGTGTCTATCATAGTAGTACACAACTACAATCCAGTGGTAACACTACCACACCAAGTACCACACAGATACTTGATCAAACAGTGGAACGCATCCACCATAGTAGTATACATCTACTGTCTAGAAACATACGATCTTCATAACAATCATCTGATATCAACTTGCACAGAAACAATGTTATGATATAAAATGAATCATCTGGGCCATTCTTCCACTCACATCTCTGAGATCTTGGAAGAGCATCTGCCCTCTGAAGGTCAAACATCAACGATGAGCTATCTAGACTATTCTTCTCAAGCAAGGAAGAATAATTGTCCTGATTTCTGAGCCTAGACCATTCCCCACCCTGGGCCATTCCTCCAACACTAGACAAAGTGTAACCTGGAGAGAATGAGTCTGGCCTAAGGAATGTCTGTCCCTGATTGCTGAACCTGGACCATTCCCCACCCTGGGCCATTCCTCCGACACTAAACTAAGTGCAACCTGGAGAGAATGAATCTGCCCTAAGGAATGACTGTCCTGCACCAACCTCCAAAACGAACCATTCCCCATGTTAACCACAATGCGAAATCGTTGTCCGGCAAGGCGGGCCAGTCTTCCTGAGTAACCCTCAAGAAGAGAGACTGCCCTAGACCACTTCCCATGTTAACCACAATGGGAAGTCGTTGTCTATGGTACATCAACAATTTGGACCATTTTCCAAACTGGAAAATGTCTGTCCGTCAGAAATCTCAATCCACTTTCCGAACTGGAAAGAATTTGCTCATCCTGGACCATTTTTCGAACTGAAAAATGATTGTCCATCAATCAATAATACATCAGTGCTCCCTCCCAACCTGGGAGTCATCTCTTCCTTTTTCAATAAGGAAGTCGTCTCCACGAGCTCCAGCTTGAGTACGCAAGCTCTTTCATCTTGGACAGAAGCTTTACCAAAATGTCTGCTTATCTGCTCATCTATGGAGATATGTATTGGAGAACCACTTTCTCCTTTCTGGACTTCATCACGAATAATGTAATGCTTGATTTCAAATGTACTTCAGTCTGGAACACTGGTTTTTCTCTGAAGGCTTCATGTAGCTCTGATCAATAAGGTATATCATTGTTGGAAAACTAGAACATATCCATGTGGCACTTCTTCTGTCATCATGAGATCTGATCTTCTGAGTAATCATCTTGATACAATATCTCTGTTATAGAAAATCTTCACCACGCTTCTGCTGTGCACTGAAGGTTCTCCACCAAGTTATCTTCTTCCATCTGCATACAAGGGTCTCTTTCTGGTATGCTTCAAAGTCTTGAGGTTGCTCTTCATACGCTCTTTGTTCAATTGCTTTGGAGAACAGTCTTTGCATTCATTTGATGTAGAACTCCAACTCATGGATATTGCGAATGATATAAAGACTCATGTAGAGGTATGTCTGGTTTATTGGAACAAGTAATCATCATAGTCTTCTCCCTCCATCTGGGAGAACCTCTAGTTCTGGATCTTGCAATGCTTGCATATATACATTGTTCTTTATCACAACTTTCAGTTCCTCTGCTTGATTGCTTTTATTGAGTTCATATTAGGTTGGTAATCTTGTGATTCTTAATACAGTGACTGGTTGTTGTGGCTTCTCTTTCTTTCTTGGAATCTTCATGTTCTTCCTGATGTTTTCTTTAGCTCTTGGGTCCATGAAGTTTCTTATAGATTCCATGCCCTAAAGATTCCACTTCTTCCTTTCATTATAGAATCATGGATGTGGATGGACAACCAGGGATACTTTAAGGCTTCTCTTCGAAGAAGACTTCTTCTGAGGTTGAACTGAACACGTACTATCTTTCATGGCTGCTACCATGGATATATACTTCATCATCTTCAATGGATCATAGGATTAGCTCCCTCCTAATCCTTGCTTCATGTATGTGTGTATATAATCGGCTCCCTCTGTCTAATAGAATCCACGCTTCCATCTGCATCCTTATTGTCTTCTACAATATATAATCGGCTCCCTCCGTCTAACAGAGTCCACGCTTCTGTCTTATTGCCTTCTACAAAACGTCATAAGTCTTTATCCAATTTCCTCTTGATTATTGACTTCTTTATGTCTTTGCTTCTTCTAAGTCTCTTCATGATTGATTCTGATTTCGACTTATCTTGTAATAGCTTCCACATGATTTTTTTGATGTATTTCTTCCTTTCATGTGTATTATCTAACTTGTATAATGATAGCAATCCTTATCTTGTTGTTCTTCCATAGGTATAGTTCTTATTGGAACACATTATCTTCCAAGAGATAGATATACAAGATATGTACAGAGACGATACAAACAAGATATGTACAAGAACTAAGAAGAGTATTGTTACCTTCAGAAGAAGAAGTCTCTTTCATCCTGCTTAGTCTTCTTTGTAGGTTCCTTTTCTTCGGCAACTGATGCTTCATGTTTCTCCTTCCTTTTCTTTAGCTCGGGACAATGATTCTTGTAGTGACCATACTTTCGACAATTGAAGCATTGTATTTCTGAAATATCTTTCTCTTGATTTGGCTTCCTCCTTGAACCAAACTTCCTTTTGTTCCTGAAATCCTTGAACCTTGTTGTGAAGGCTTGATCATTGTACTTCTTTTGGGGTTTCTCTTTTGCACTGATCCTTGATTCTTCTTGAGCACAGCAAGTCCAAAGTTCTTCAAATGTAGGATACTCCTTCCTTGTGTTCATGCTTGCGTCAAATGCATCCCGCGTCTTGGGAAGACAATTGAGTACTGTGTTTACCAATTTCTTCTCTGAAATGATCTCTTCAATAGCTTGTAGTTGATCTCTTAACTGAGAGATTCTCACAAGGTATGATGTTATGATGTCATCATCATTCATCTTCATGTCACGGAGCTCATTCTTCAGACTCGTTACTTGTCCAATGTTTCTGACTAAGAAGAGGTTTGTTAGGGCATCATACAGCTTCTTCGATGAGTCAAGATGGGAGATGTAGAGTATCAAGTGGTCTTTTATAGAGTCCACTATGATACCCATGGCAATTGATGTCACCGTCTTTGAACTTCTCCATAACTGCAACGTTCTGCGATTCCTTCTCTTTTCCTTCTTCAAACTCTGGTTCCACGATCTTTCCTTTCACGATATCCAGCACTTTATTCTTGGCAAGGATGAGGTCAATCCTTGTCTTCCACGCTCTGAAGTTAGAGGCTCCATCTAACTTGTTTTCTGACTTCATAGAGTAAGTCATGGCTGCTTTGACTTGGTCAACCCTAGATCTAACCAAAAACTCAAACTTGACGTCTAGGCTTGCTGAGAGTGCCAGGAGATGCGCTAGGCTGGGGCGCACTGATCTATCCAGAAATTAGGTCAATCCCTTCACTTAAGGTACCTCAACGAGAGGATTAGAGTCTCTGCAACTGCACCTGCTAGTAACCCTAGCGGCAGTGCTATGGTGACTGCTCCTACTAGAAACCCTAGCGGCAGTTCTTCAACGAGCTTAATATCCTTACGGCTATGTTTCCTTCTAGCAGTTAGACTGAATGAAGGAGGTGTGGGCCCATAACCTATTAGAATATGAATGGATGTGCTCGTTTTACCATTGACAATATTACTATTGTCACCCAACCATAGGCCAAAGCCACCCTCCGAGCACCTTAACCTTGACAGAGAATCATTTCGGAAGGAAACCCTAGGTTAGATAGCCAAACAAAGGGTAGCGCACCAACAAGAGTTGATCAGATAGTCCAAACCCTAACCAAGAGATAGTCCAAGCCAAATGTGATCTGTTAGCTGCAACAGCTGCAATGGCAACTCTCCTCCAAACCTGCGCACAAAACTAGGCACTGCACTGCGCACAAGTGTTGCTCTGCAATTCTGAGACTACCTGCCAAAATGAAGACTGGCCTCCTGTATTTATAGTAAATTCTGGCTAACTGCCTGGGCCGACTTCTCATTATGGGTATCTGTCTGTTTAGTATATATTATTTCTTCTTGAGCCGACATGTCTTCTAGGGTTATTAGCCAACTCATTAGGGTTTCTTCTTGCTTCCCGGAATATTCTATTCTCGTTAGGTTTACATGTGGAGGTAAATACCTCCCGCAGCTACCACCCGCAGCTACCATAATATCAACAAAGGGTACATTAGATTGTGGTCTCAGCTATGATGGAGATCATGATTTCACACTGAGTAGGTACACTGATTCAGATTGGGCTAGAAGTGTCTCTGACAGGAAGAGCACTTCAGGATGTTGTTTCAGTTTGGGATCAGCCATGATCTCATGGCAGAGTAGGAAGCAATCCAGCATTGCTCTCAGTACAGCGAAAGCAGAATACATTGCTGCGTGTTCTGCCAACTGCAAAGCTATATGGCTTCGTAAGTTATTGACTGGTCTATTCGACCTAGATATGGAAGCAACCACGATCCTATGTGACAACCAGAGTTGCATAAAGATGACAGAGAATCCTGTATTTCATGACAAGTCGAAGCACATAGAGATCCAATATCATTACATCTGTGACATGGTGTAGAGAGGAGCCATAAAGCTCCAATATGTTAGCACGGATGAACAGGTTGTCGATGTGTTGACCAAGCCTCTATCTCGTGTAAAGTTTGAGCACTTTCGAGATAAGCTTGGTATTGTCCAAAAGGACCTCCCTCGAAAGGGGGAGTAGTGTTGAGATATGTCAGGCTAGTACTGTGCTTCCAGCTTAATTGTTGTGACGTAAAGCCAATCTAGCTCTGTGCTTCCAGCTTAATTGTTGTGTTGAGAATCGAGATATGCCTAGTATTGTGCTTCCAACTTAATTGCTGTGACGTAAAGCCAGTCTAGATTGTTGTGTTGAGATATGCCTAGTACTGTGCTTCCAGCTTAATTGTTGTGACGTAAAGCCAGTCTAGATTGATGTGTTGAGATATGCCTAGTACTGTGCTTCCAGCTTAATTGTTGTGACGTAAAGCCAGTCTAGATCACTGTGTTGAGATATGCCTAATACTCTGCTTCCAGCTTAATTGTTGTGACATAAAGCTAGTCTAGTACCGTGCTTCCAGCTTAATTGTTGTGACATAAAGTCAGCCTAGCACTGTGCTTCTAGCTTAATTGTTGTGACGTAAAGCCGGTCTAGTATTGTGATTCCAGCTTAATTGTTGTGTGGTGTGCCAGCTTAATTGTTGTGATGATGTGCCAGCTTAATTGTTGTGATGATGTGCCAGCCTCGTGCTGTGATGATGTGTTGTCAGCTTCGTGCTGTGATGATGTGTTGCTAGCCTTTGTGTTGTGATATTGTTGCTTTTGATGTTGTATCAGCCTTGTGTTGTTATTGATGATGAGGATGTATTAATGTTATACTAATCCATGTCGATGCAGTTGATGATGATGATGCCACTTCAGCCTCTTGCTGAAGATGATGATTATGATGCCACTTCAGCTCCTGAGTCCTTGCTGAAGATGATGATGATGATATTATTTCAGCCTTAATGATGAAGATGATGATGATGTTACCTTAGCCTCATACCGATGAGGATGATGATGCTACTCCAGCTCCATGTTGTGTTGATGATGCTCCAGCCTCTGTGCTGTGTTGATGATGAGAAAATCTTTCGATGATTTATAGATACGCCAGTCAGTGTTCCAAGATGATATTGATGATGTTGTCCTATCACCCACCTGATGTTGTTGATGATGTTGTCCTCTCTCTCACCTAATGCTGTTGTAGAATACACTTCTTGTTAAGGGGGAGAGTGTTGAAATAATGTAACTGCAAAGTGTATTCTAATTATTATTGTTGTATTATTCATTACATCAATCCCCTATTGCGGATTGCTCATGTTGGCTATTGTAAAAGACCAAATCCCCTTTTGCGGATTGGTCAAAACACAATTGTAATAGGCAGAATAAGAAGTCGGCCCCAGAATATATTAAAGAGGCCCCAGAATATATTAAAGGTGGTTAAAACCACCCAGATTGAGAAGTCGTCCCTGCCAGTGAAAAGACACCTCCACACGTGCCAAAGTTGTATAAATAAGGAGGCTAGCGCCTCACTTAGATACACACTCACTTGTTCATTTGAGGAGCAAGTTTCGGAGCTGCAGTTGGAGAAGAGAGAGAGAGAGACACACACATTCTTGGGAGAGGACTTTCTGTATTTGTTTGAGTTATCTCTTGGCATTGTATTGGCTATCTATAATAAGGAAGTTTCACTGGGTTTTCTCCCCCATGAGGGTTTCCCAGGATAAATAATGTGTCTCTTGTGATTGTGTATTTCTCAATGATTGTTTGAGTTATCTCTTGGCATTGTATTGGCTATCTATAATAAGGAAGTTTCACTGGGTTTTCTCCCCCATGAGGGTTTCCCAGAATAAATAATGTGTCTCTTGTGATTGTGTATTTCTCAATGATCCTATCTTATGCTATTGTTATCTAGTGAAATGCAAAGAACTCTAATAATAGCTTAAACCTTTACATTCTAGGGCCCCTAGATGTGTTCTAGGGCCCCAGATGTGTTATGGGGCAAACTAGTCTTTGACTAGGTAGATCTTGGTGTAATACCAAGATGTGTTGATGTGTGATCCTCTTCCTCTCTCCCAGGATGGTCCATGAGACCTAGGAGTGCCTATGAAGATGGACATGGCCACATTGTTGATGTACCCTCTTATGCAGTGATGATAAAGTTTATAGGTCACTATGAGACTCATGTGGACATGTTTTGCCATTATGTAACCCCCCTTGACTTTGTCTTAATAGGTAACCCCTTGTTGTTTTGTTTTCATCTTGTTTTATATGATTGGGGTTTTACTTTATGTAATTAGGGTTTTATGTTATGTGATTGGGGTTTTATGTGTTTAGGGTTTTTATAATTAATATTAATATTAATTGACATTTTAATTAATATTTATATTAATTAAAAGTCAATATTTAATTATAATTTTTTAATTGCCCTAACCCTTCTCCCTAACTATAAATAAGACCCTACCCCCCAAGCATTACACACCTTTCACTCTCTCTTCTCCCTCTTGCTGCAGCTACCTCAGTGACACTTCTCCCTCTTTTGGTGCGGCCTCCTTTTGCTCATCAATTTCAGATTTTGAGCTTCTGTGTTGGCTGGAGGTTCCCCTTTAAGGGTCTGCTTATATGTGACTGTCGGGATCTGCCTCTCTTGCTGCTGATCTGCCTCCTCTTGCAGCCGGGTGTGTTTTTGTACGGTGTCGTTCCTCTTTTAAGGCCACGGAATTATGTGGAGTTACCACAGCCACTTTCTGGGCCACTTTCTGGGCACTCTCCTTGGCTGTTCACACTTCCCTTTAGCTGCTGCTTGGAGTATTGAGTCCCCTGTGGGGGGTTTCTCAGAGTGCTGACCAGATTTCAGTGCAGAGGGAGTTTGCTTGTGGTGTTCACCTTGCTGTCCAGATCTGAGTGAGGGTTTAATTGTGGATGTTTCCTTGTTGTCCAGTTTTTGAGTGAGGGTTTGCTATTTAGCTAAATGAAGGGTTTGCTATCTAGACTTGTGGAGTGTATGCCACTTACTGTCCAAATCTGAGGGTTCTCTTACTTGCTGTCCAGATCTGAGTATTTTCTTATGGTTGATCTAATTGTTGTCCAGATCTGAGGGTTCTCTTACTTGTTGTCCAAATCTGAGTATTTTCTTATAGTTGATCTACTTGTTGTCCTGATCTGAGGGTTCTCTTGTGATTGATTTCCTTGTTGTGCTATCATTGTTTATTTTAGGGTTTCCTATTGGAGTTATTTACTATTATGACTTTGGATTATTGTTGTTTCCACTGGGGTTTACTCTCTATGGCAAAATTGTCCCATAGTTCTTTTGACAGAAATCAAACCCTAGAGGTTTGATCTATGAACCTAAACTCCATCTGAGCATACTTACAGAGGCATACATCTAAACATGTGACAGGTACACCTCTCATTTATTCTGGAGGTAAGCTATAGTTTATTTTGTACTCGGAAATTTTGTTTGTATGTCTTATTCTTTATGCTGATCTAGTGAACAGAAAAATTTTAAAAGCATATTGTTTTTCTATTTTTCCTATTTCTAACATGGTTTCAGAGCATAGGGCGTGAAAGGAGCTCAAGAGTTGCAGACTTGAGCCTGCGTAGATCCACTTCTTAAGGTTTACAGATCAGCAAATTCAAGTTACTCTGTTCTCCTTGACTTTTTGTTTGTTTTGAAGTAAAGAGAGAGTACTTGTAAGGGCACCTAGTTTTTTAATTTGCTTTCTGAAAGTTGTTTTTACTTTCTGTGCTTAGTGGTGGACACATGGAGTGCTATGTGCAGCATGGGCCCCTGATCCAAGAAAGGTAGAATGGTTTACTAAATAAACTTCTTTCAATTCAATGTTGTGTTTGTCATGATAGCCTCTGATAGCACTTATATTATAAGCAGTGTATTCTTTGATATCTTCATAGTGAACAGCTCTAACAGCCATGGGTTTACCCAGTGGTCTGTGTATACCAGAAGAATTGATTTTGTAAGGAATATTGTAGCACTGAGGGATATTGTGTCACTAGTCTGTAGGTGCACAGAGATTCATGCAAGAAATGAATTTAATTCAAGTCAAAATTGTTTTATGATTGCAACTGTAACAATATATCTCCAGCGGTTTAAAACTGTGCAACCTACCTAAATGACTACACACAGGTAACACCATTGAGATGGAGTGGATTACACACCCAATTCAAGGGTTGACTCTACCTTGAATTACTCTCTACTGTTGGATACTTCCACAACCAGATATAGCAATTGTTTCCTTATCTATTGAAAGATATAGGATACCACCAGCCATTGGTTAAACTTGTTGCCCTCATCTTTAATGTACCTCTGACAATTGAATGTTATCAATACAAGTGTTGTAGTTAAGTCTTAACAGCAAACCATTAATTATCAATGACAGAAATATAGAAGCTCCTCGCAGTTGGTCTCTTTAGATTGCTTAAGGGGAGAATGATACGTTTTCTGCTAAGACATTCATTGGGTATTAGCCTCAGATGGTTCTGGTTGGAGAAGAGAATAGATGATCTCTGTACTCATGTTGAATGGTTAAGAATTTGCATTTTTATTCATCCTTGATGAAATTAAATGCACCAGAAAAGCAACCACAATCTCTCTACTATGGTTCTTGACAGATGGCATTTTTTTTTGGGTTTGAGAATAACATCTCAATAGAAGATAGTCATATTTAATTTATTTCCTTTTCTAATATGGATACCAGGGTGTTGATTCCAGATTTAGAGTATGTAGGCATTGACTCAAAATTTAATTGCCTACAATGTTAATAAACATGTTATTAACATAATGTTGTTTAGAAAAGGTCTAAAAAATTGGGCTCAGTCGGGGATAGTGAAAGACTATCTTATTGTACACTTGTGGAATGCAATTTTTGGATGCCAAAGTAATCTTGTCTGGATAATTGGTGGAGTGACCAATGCTAGTTGAGAGAGATTTCATGTTAGGAGAATCTGGAGGCTAGTGTTCTTTATTCTTGATGGATCCTTGGTTTTCTGTTACAGATTCCTTGAGATCGTGTTCAAGTCCATTTTGATCAGTTTTAAGTAACTTTGATCAGGAACCAAACTCTTATAAAGAGAGTCCTGCATAAACATCAAGCTAGTAGGACAGTTACTTGAACTAACAGTCACTGCATAAACAAAGATGCCCCAGATAACTTCAGTTGGTGGCAGGCTGCAAAGCACATGTGTGTCTTCAGCCCAAGATAGTTTAAGAACTCAATAAGGCTACTTGTTTTCCATTTTATGTATCCTGCAGTTTGTGAGGTCACATGATAGAAGCATAACCTGGTAAAAGTCTGACTCAGCTTTTCATATTAAACTTGGTACCGACACCAAGTACATCCTTCAGAGATACGACACCAGATCAGAGTCATAGGATTTTATGAGATTCAGAGGGAGCCAGTTGGCACATACAGTGATGCAGAAATTTTATGAGACTCAGAGGGAGCAGTCCCTATATGTGAGTTAGACCATGACCTGCAGCAGATGGCAGTATTGAGATTAAATTTGTGACTCATGACTTCTCTTAGATAGAAGGGATTATCTATGATGAGATTACTTCTCTTGACGCAGTTTTTTATTGAAAAATTCACCAGATAGATGGTAAGACTGATTTTCTTAACAGTGAAGTTGAGCAAGTGGTTATATCAGACAGCCTGAGGGGTTTGTAATCCATGGGAAAGAATCCCATAGATTGAAACAAGCTCCAAGAGCTTGGTATGGAAGAATTGACAGTCTCTTTACAGAGTCTTGGGTTCACCAAGAGTATTGCAGATTCCAATCTTTATATAAAGATTGTATAGAATCATCCTGCTATCTTAGGATGATCTGTTCCTTACAGGAAAGGAAATTTTGATAGCTCAGACTAAGAGGGAGCCATTCAGCAAAAGTTGAAATGAAAGACTTGGGTCTTTTGCATTATTTTCTAAGCTAAGAGGTGTGGCAGAAACCAGGTGAGATCTTTCTCTCACAAGAACAAGTACGCAATTGATATGTTCCGCAGACTTGGCATGTTGGACTGCAAGTCCATATCCACACCAATGATTTCTAAACTAAAGAAGTTACAAGATCAAGCTACAGTTTCAGATCTGGAAGACCTCATTGGGTCCTTGATGTATCTTATACATACCAGACCGGATATTTATCATGTAGTGAATGCTCTCATCCAGTTCATGTGTGAACCGAAGCATATTCATATGGTTGTTGTTAAATTTATTCTGAGATATGTTCGGGGGCCTATAGTTGATGGGCTTAGATACACTTCAGTGGAGGTGTAATGCTTCATGGATACAGAGTTAGATTGGATGGGCAGTATAGTGGACAAGAAGAGTACTTCCGGATATTGTTTCAGCTTGGGTTCAACTATGATATCCTGGTCCAGAAGGAAACAGGGCTCCATAGCCCAGAGCATTGCAGAGGCAGAATACATTGCTGCAAATGTTGCCTACAAAAAGCAGCGTGGATCAGAAAGCTACTCTCGGATTTGTCTAAGTTGGAACCCACAACAATCCACTGTGATAACCGGAGCTGTGTAAAGCTCTTCATGATTCCTATGTTTTCATGACAAACACATTGAGATGAGATATCACTATGTTCGGGACATAGTGCAGAAGAACATTCTCAGTATTCAGTATGTTCCGACAGCGAAACAAACCACAGATATTTTGACCAAGCCTCTGTCATGGACAAAGTATGTGTACTTTCGAGACAAGCTTGGTGTTGTTGAGAATGCTTCTCTTGCTGAGAGGGAGTGTTGAAATTAATGCAATTGCAAGAGTCATTCTCCGGAGGATGGAAAAGACCCTAGCTGTGAACTAGGGCCCCCAGCACACTCCTCGGGTTTCTTGGTATGAGACCAAGCAATGAGAGCCATGGAAAAAGCCCCTAGTGAGGGCCCCCAGTATATGACTGGGGTTCTTGGTCTTGGACCAAGCAATAAATCCCTAGATGTGGTCCAGGGAATCCTTGCCCGATGCTTGAATTGATCCTTGGATATGTTCCTTGGTGGTTGACATAAGCCCCTAGATGTGTCTAGGGCCCCTGGTTGTGTTCCAGGGAATCCTTGCTCAGTGCCTGGATTGATCCTTGGATGTGTTCCTTAGTGGTTGGTATAAGTCCCTAGATGTGTCTAGGGCCCCTGGATGTGTTCCAGGGAACCCTTGCTTAATGCATGGGTTGATCCTTGGTCTTGTACCTTGGTGTATAAGACCCTAGATGTGTTCTCGGAACCCCAGATGTGTTTTGGGGCAAACTGGTCTTTGACCAGGCAAATCTTGGTGTAATACCAAGATGTGTTGATGTGTGATCCTCTTCCTCTCTCCCAGGATGGTCCATGAGACCTAGGAGTGCCTATGAAGATGGACATGGCCACATTGTTGATGTAACCTCTTATGCAGTGATGATAAAGTTTATAGGTCACTATGAGACTCATGTGGACATGTTTTGCCATTATGTAACCCCCCTTGACTTTGTCTTAAAAGGTAACCCCTTGTTGTTTTGTTTTCCTCTTGTTTTATGTGATTGGGGTTTTACTTTATGTAATTAGGGTTTTATGTTATGTGATTGAGGTTTTATGTGTTTAGGGTTTTTATAATTAATATTAATATTAATTGACATTTTAATTAATATTTATATTAATTAAAAGTCAATATTTAATTATAATTTTTTAATTGCCCTAACCCTTCTCCCTAACTATAAATAAGACCCTACCCCCTAGCATTACACACACCTTTCACTCTCTATTCTCCCTCTTGTTGCGGCTACCTCAGTGACACTTCTCCCTCTTTTGGTGCGACCTCCTTTTGCTCATCAGTTTCAGATTTTGAGTTTCTGTGTTGGCTAGAGGTTCCCCTTTAAGGGTATGTTGATATGTGACTGTTGGGATCTGCCTCTCTTGTTGTGGATCTGCCTCTCATGTTGTCGGATATGCCTCCTCTTGCAGCCAGGTGTGTTTCTGTAGGGTGTCGTCCCTCTTTTAAGGCCACGGAATTATGTGGAGTTACCACAGCCACTTTCTGGGCACTCTCCTTGGCTGTTCACACTTCCCTTTAGCTGTCGCATGGAGTATTGAGTCCCCCGTGGGGGGTTTCTCAGAGTGCTGACCAGATTTTTGTGTAGATGAAGTTTGCTTGTGGTGTTCACCTTGCTGTCCAGATCTGAGTGAGAGTTTAATTGTGGATGTTTCCTTGCTGTCCAGTTTTTGAGTGAGGGTTTGCTATTTAGCTAAATGAAGGGTTTGTTATCTAGACTTGTGGAGTGTATGCCACTTACTGTCCAGATCTGAGGGTTCTCTTACTTGTTGTCCAGATCTAAGTATTTTCTTATGGTTGATCTAATTGTTGTCCAGATCTGAGGGTTCTCTTACTTGTTGTCCAAATCTGAGTATTTTCTTATAGTTGATCTACTTGCTACCCTGATCTGAGGGTTCTCTTGTGATTGATTTACTTGTTGTGCTATCATTGTTTATTGGAGGGTTTCCTGTTGAAGTTATTTTCTATTATGATTGTTATCCCCCACTTTAGGGATAACTAAGGAGATTATGTCTCAAAGCCCACAAGTCCTAGGCATGGAGTACCGAGAGCCAGATCAACTTCAGCATGGCCCTGAAGGCCCCATCTTTTCTTTTCTTCAACGCCTCCACCTTGTCAGCAACAGCAGCATCCATCACCTCGGCTTGGTCCTGTAGCAGATGTGGATCTTGCTCCATGAGGTAATGAGTCCGGGTATCATCGTATGTGTCACTCTGATCCTCAAAATCTTTGAATATGTGCATTCAATTCCTTTTGTTTCTAACAGGTGCTTGGATCTTATGCTTATCCACTTGACCATATCTGGGGGGAATGACAGGATTCCCTAGTAAGCTTGTGCCCATAGGTTTTGAGTTGCCACTGAGGGGATTCATGAGAAGCCATCGTCTGCTCCCACCATACTTACCACTTTCCATCTTTCTCCCACTCATCCATCCCATTACACTGGTCCAGGCATTGGGTTGGCCAATTATTTAAGGGTTGCACCTTACTTTGTGGGAAGAAGGGGCTAAAGGCCCAGAGGGTAAAAGCAACTGGCAAAAGATAGAAGCCAAAGAATGAAACCTCGAGATGCTTCGCCCAGGGATCCCCGAGAAAGCAGTAAAAGGCTTCTCAGCAAGAAATAAAGGGACCCATATAAAAATAATAAAACAAGACCTAGTTAGAGGATAGGGGGTCTCATCACGAGCCAGCCTATTAGGTCCATAGGCATGTAGCGGTATGACACTACCAGCAACTGGTCACCACGCCAGGATAGTGGCTCTTGGTGGCATAGCCAAGAGAAAGGGGGTCTCATCACAAGCCAGCCTTCTCATTTCCGTGAAATGCTTGTGGGTAACATTGCCACCACTAGTCACCATGCCAGGGCAGTGTCCCCTGACTAGCTTCTTGAAGAAAAAGCAATAAGAATAAAGATAAAAGGCATGAATGGGCTTGGAAACATTTGCATCCATAACAGGTGCAGCTCACCTTCTACAGAGGCACCCACAGGTAATCCATGCATTTCCCTGCTATCACTGCACCCCTTGTCAAGACATCCCTTACCATCTCATCCACTCACATGGCTTGGATTTGATTTCTCCCGGAAACACCCCACATCCAGTGAGCATTAGCCCAATAGGATGCCCTGTCACTTCCTCCAAACTTGGATTGCAAATTTGTATAATGTCTTTGACCACTTGACTGGGTAAAAGGGGTTTTATGCACATGTTTAATAATATTGATGATTAGATGTGATTGACATTGCTATGATCCCTGTGACTTATGAGCCCATGGAGGGTGTATCTGTTGATGTGCAGGAACATGCCCGACGGATAGGTACCCTTATGGACAAGTACACATGGGGAGATGATTAGTTCGAACCTCCATGGGGCTGGAAGCCCGTCAGATGGATGTTGAGACCCCAGCAGGGGGCAGAGACAGATCAGAGGTTTTGCACTGGAGAGGAGGACGTTCCACCAAAGGCAGCCTGGCAGAGCCTTACCCAAGGGGGTTGTGCCCTCTCCACTGGGACGTTGGCCTTAGAAGGCCCATGACGTCACCCAGGACATCTTATGACGTCATCCAGCGATATGGGAGTTTTGGGAGACAGTTGTGGCATATTTGGCACATGTGGCAGCTTCCAGAGGCCCAAGGAGGGCTAACGTTTTGCTCCAGGAGGCCCATGTTGCCCTAAAAAGGGCTAACGTCACCCTAAAGGGGCTTGACGTCACCTTTATTTGCTTGATTAGGGTTTTAATTATGACATTTAATGTAAAACAGTATTATTATGTATCTTGGCCTTGTCGGCCTTTTGGTGACCTAAAATTTAATTAAGGTCATTGCTATTGTATAAGTAAGAGAGCAAAACTCTCTTTTATTCATCATCTTTCACTCACACTTGTGTGAGGTCTGAAATTTGCACCCTCTTGAGGGTCTTTGGCTGAAATTATTGATGCGCACTTGCTAAAGGAGGCTTTTCTTGGCTATTTTCTGCATTTTCTTGGTGGAAGGTTTACAACTAGGGTTTGGCTTAATGAATGCTTGGTGAATGTAAGTGAATTTCTGCAATCCTTTTTTATTTGAATGGTTATGGTATCTTTTACTTGCATCTTGATGAAATTTGTTGGATTAAACCCTAGGGAATAAGCACATGTTGGTGTCCTTGTTTCAAGTCCCTACTAAATTATGCTAAGAGCCATTTTATTTGCTAAAGATAAATATTAGAGCCTTGCCATAGCAACACTCTACCATTCACTCTTCAAGCTAGTCGTTTTTACTTTGCCCTTTGAGCTAAAGAAGGAGGAAGATGCACTAAGGCCTAGGTTTACTACACCTTAGTGAGTCGTCTTCCCCTAGGGTTGATAGGTTGAAGCCTTGCCTTAGCAACACTTCAACCATCATATCTCTCTTGTCTTTAGCCCAACCATTATCATATTATCCCTTCAACTTTTGCAGCCATTTGACTCCATTTACCCGAATAACACATTGATCTAAGACCTCCTATGCTTGAGTACCTTGATCACAAACATCCAATACTCTCAACAATCATTAACTCCTTCTAACCCTAGCCTATATTAACCTACTAACCCTAAAGCTGCCATTATCCATTTGAGTTATATGTATACTTTGCAGCATTTAAATCCTTTATTGAGCAATTGAAAGATTGGCTAGTCGTTGCTTCTAATGAATGTTGGAATTTGACATTGATGATAAATCATCATTGCTCATTGTGAAGCTTCTTTAGCATTTATTGTGAAGTGATATATTGTAATCATTGCTATTGTACATCATTGATTTGCTTCATCAATATTATTGGTCAATTGCTTTACATCCGAAAGTCCTTGATTATATGGAGTACTAACCAGCAAGTGATCTTGCACATATATAGTTTTCTTGTTGCTTTGTTCTGGGCAGGTACACTTCTGGTTATCTTTATCTTTGTTGGCTGATTAGCCGGACATTCTGATCGGTGGTGACTTGTGAGGGGGGAAACTTTTACTTAGCCATAAGCCTTTGCCTTCTCAAAACCCCAGGTCACTGGGGACGTCTCCCCTAGGCCTACCACCCTAAACAGAAAGAGCTATCCTATCGAGGTGACAGTGGTAGGATAGTCTCAGTTTCGCCAGTTTGCCTTTCTTCCACCTATCCTTTCCTTCCAAGTACAAACTGTGCGATAACAATGACTTTGGATTATTGTTGTTTCCATTGGGGTTTACTATCTATGGAAAAACTGTCCCACAGTTCTTTTGACAGAGATCAAACCCTAGAGGTTTGATCTCTGAACCTAAACTTCATCTGAGCATACTTACAAAGGCATACATCTAAACATGTGACAGGTACACCTCTCATTTATTCTGGAGGTAAGCTATAGTTTATTTTGTACTCAGAAATTTTGTTTGTATGTCTTATTCTTTATGCTGATCTAGTGAACAGAAAAATTTTAAAAGCATATTGTTTTTCTATTTTTCCTATTTCTAACATTTCCAATGAAGAGGGTCAACAAAGGAAATTCTGTTATCAGCAGCAACCCATGCCCAAAAGGCTCTGGTAACTTTGCAGTTTCACGTAACAACAGTTTCTATTTTATGGCAAATCATGTAGCAACCATCTTTAAGACTTTAAGGTCCAATTGATGAAGTCTATCTTTAACCACTAAAATTCTTATTGAGGAACATCCACCCAAGCACTCTCACCATAAAAGGAAGTGTGGGACTTCCAAATACCTTGCCACCTTCTAAGCCATCTTGTTTCACTGTCTTGAATGGTCCATTAGTATATGTCACACGGTTTCGATTCGAGTTCGGGTTCGGCAATGATTAGGTTCAATTGGAATTCGAATTTTCTGATAAGGTTTGAATGAGGTTCGCGATTAAGTTCAGCTATATACATTTCTCTCTCTATATATATATATTAACTTTAAAATGAAATATGGCATAAAATAATAAGAAATCAACATCAATAAACATATATGAGTAAGAATCATGATCAGAGTAACAGGTATACAACAAACTCAAGGCATACTGGCCTTGCACCTAGAATCCTCACAAAAAAACATCATGAGACAGAGGTAGATGCAAACCTGAACATTTTTTTGAAGTTCACTGGATTTCAAACCTCACGGTTCAAATTTGGCAAACCCTGTAACATTAGTATCAACTGTAATATGTCCTTAGGCTGATTTTGTATGTTGCTAATAGATTTGAGGATCTAGTTTAGAGGAATCTTTAATGCACCTCTGATTTGCCTCATGGTGGCGGCCTATTTGCCATGTGATATTTTCCTTTATATGCTTTGTACTTTTCTATTTTTGAAAAAAAGCAGCATATATTATATTACAGAAATATACAAACTAAAAAAGAGGAAACATTCTCAAATCATAGCTACAAAAAAAGCAATGAGTTTAGAACTATATTTCGGATCCAAAGTGAGTTGCATCCTTTTGGCAAACGGCAAACTACTGATCTCAGATCAAAACCAGAGGTTTTCATCTCTTGCAAGAGACAAACATCCAACTTATGCTGAACGAAAATTTTCTTAACTGTTGTTGTTGAGAGCGTCAGTAACACTTCTGGAGTGTTTGTCGGCTCTGACATCCCATGCTAATGAATCTGAAACTCTTGTATGTTTTAGAAAAGGAAACATATAGTGGATTTGCTTCAACTTTGTGATAACATACATTGAACGGAAGGCGAATATAAGGCTGTAGACTGCATCCTTGAACAATTGAGTAAATCATCAAAGTCAAAGAACCTAAACTACATAACTATTAACCTTATATTATTTTGAGATATGATAATTCAACACCTATTTGTATACTTGGGCATTGACATAGAATCATAAACATTATGATGAGAGATACTTAAGTCGGTTTGAATTAATTGTTTCTAAATTAGGGAACATCAAATTAAAAATTGGAATGGCAAGACATACACAAAAGGCAAAGATGTAAGAAAAGTCAAAGGTTTCAAAACAGATTGTGAAAACAAATGCATCAACCTCAGAATGAGGAAAAAATGAGAAAAACATTAGCATCCTTCAACCACTTCCCTTGATTGAAGCATGCCAAAGCAAAACAAGTTACAAGTACAACACATAAATCCAACCATAAGAAGAAGGTAGCTAGTGCATAGACAATAAACAAAAAAAATCTCAAGTACAACACATAAATCCAAACAAAAGAAGAAGGTAGCTAGTGCATAGACAATAAACAGAAGAAATCCTTGATATGCAAAGGAAATGGGTATAATGGCCTCAAACAAAAGAATATGTATGTTCAAGAAAAAAGAGGGTTCCAACACACAAAAAAAAGCATAATCAAAGGGAATTCCATTGTTCTACCTATTACAGGGAAACTAAATGACATAACCAAATACAGAAACAATATATAATAAAAACAAATCACACTATAGACAGCCAAGCCAACTTAAATGAAATTGATCAACATAAGAAGGAAGGAAAGTCAACTCAGCCTTAAACGAGAGGAAAGCTCAGTAAGCATAATGAACATATAACAAAAGCAACCTTAGAAGTCCCTGTGGCTATTGCAAGGACCATATCAGTCAATTACCTAGCACAAGCAGCCATCATGAATGGTATCTACATGCCAGGTGGAGATCCTCCTAAGTTGGCTCACAGGAAAAGACTGCAAGGTAAGAAGATTTATAGGGGGAAGCCAAAGCTAATGTGCATGTAACAAGTGGAAACATTAGGAAGGACAAATCCCATGCAATTATGAATATCTAGACCTACAGAAGGGCTACAAATATGTATATAGAGGTAGAGGTAATCCGGTATTATTTATCAGTCCCATTCTTTCTCATTTCTCCAGTGCATAATTTTTCCTTCTTAATTGAAATTTTCAATACATGCAAGCCACCGTTTGATAAGACATCACACTTAGTTCAACTGAAAGAGTTCCAATAGTGGATTCGAGCCATCAACTCTCAGCTCATTTGGGGAAGATTTATCTCGACTTAGATGTTAATTTTTGTAGCAGCAGAAGGTGTCCTTGCACTTGCCGAGTGTCC
>JASDQU010241528.1:210569-220812 GCA_032191745.1 Picea mariana
AAGCTCGTTAAAAAATGAAACAGAGGCCACTAACTCATGCTGGGGGCACCATGAGCATAGTTTCTCTTCTCTATGGCAAGCTCGTTAAAAAATGAAATAGAGGCCACTAGCTCATGCTGGGGGCACCACGAGCATAGTTTCTCTTCTCTGTGGCAAGCTCGTTAAAAAATGAAACAGAGGCCACTAGCTCATGCTAGGGGCACCACGAGCATAGTTTCTCTTCTCTGTGGCAAGCTCGTTAAAAAATGAAATAGAGTCCACTAGATCATGCCGGGGGCACCATGAGCATAGTTTCTCTTCTTTGTGGCAAGCTCGTTAAAAAATGAAATAGAGGCTTTGAGCATAGTTTTCTTCTCTGTAGCAAGCTCGTTAAAAAATGAAACAACAATCTGGGGATCGAACCTGGAACCTTGAGCATAGTTCTTTTCCTGTGTCAAGCTCGTTAAAAAATGAAACAATCACCTCTCCCTTCAAGTTGAGTCTTTCGCCAGATCTCGTAGATGTCGGGTCGAGTCTTTCGTTAGGTCTCATTTTTGAACCTTCATTTCATCCACCTGTATCCTTTTTCTCCATCTAGCACAGAAATTGGTGACAACCTCAAAGTCAGTGAATGAATTGAAGCTTGGGGGGCATGTCTCCAGCCTTTGATGATCATTCTGGAGTCAAGTCACTAGCTTTCAAGCTGGGGGCAAAGTACCGAACTTAGTCTTTGTTCTTTCTCGTGCTCATAAATACATGAGAATGCAACCGGGTAAACTTTTATCTCTTTTTCGGACCCGTACGGATACAAACACATGAAAAAGGAACCCCCCTGGAGTTTCCTTTAAACCCTTTTCAGACTCTCTAAATATGAAAATATTGTCGAGTGATCTTGCTTTCTTTCACACTCGTTAAAAGGTCAGAAAGAGCGTCTTTCGAGCGATATTTTAACCCTTTTTCGGTCTCGTTGGACTACTGTACGAAAAAGGAACTGAGAGAGTTCTCTTTTAAGTGTTTTTCCAAACTCTATAATCTCGAAAAACCTTTGAGTTTTTTGTCTTTGGACTCGTTAAAGCACACATCGACAGGCCCATACGGGATCGATCCCTTGCTTTTTCCAGTCGTTAAACAAAGGAAGAGGAACTTACCGAAGGTGAGTTATATCGAGCATGTGTTTTCCTCCTCGAGCTCATTAAACAAAAAAGAGGTACTCATCTATCTGGATGGGGGAAAAATTCAAAGGAGCAAGCCAAGCAGTCTCTTGAGAACATCATCCATCACGTCTTAGAGTCGCCCTTGAACACGACACTTTGTCATTTGCACATATCATAATCCACTGAACCTCTACACTGAGCCAATCTTTGAGTTTCCTTTCACTCCTTTGGGTCACCCAACACAAGTCATCGCATCCATTGCATAAGTTTTGGTCCATGTCATGTTTCGCTGTTGTGCCTTAGTGTTCAAGGGAAGTATCCGCCTCGAGAGTCAACCATCCCAAATATCTTGCCTCAAAACCTGTGTCAGTCCATGTCTATTAGATCTACCAATCACATCTCTATGTCTGTTTTGTGTCGTTGATGTGGGATACATCAAGGCCCTCCCTCGACGAGTCTATTCCTGTTGACTTCAACACATTATCTAGGAACTAGACTTAGAAACCAGTTAGTACTTTGGGACCTGCATGCCTCAATGGCAGACCTCCTCACATCCGACAGTAGGTTTACATCATTGAACTCTGATCGAATGATTCCACGGGTGTTCGACTTCATCTCATCTATTCACATTCGATGGAATGTACTAGGGTACCTTGGGAATCATTGACATTAATGGTGATCTCCCTCGCACTTGTTAACGGTTCACACCATTGACCGGTAATCAAGTGGTTTTTGCCATGTTCGACATCAGGACATCTATTCACATGGTCAGATTCGTACCATATTGGGATTGGTAAGAAGACCCTGGGTTGAGTCATCACTTTGATATATGATTTGCCCAGGCTGCGAAGGAATTTCCATTGGACAAAGAACACATACACTGTTACATAGATCCACTTTGTATTGGTCGTGGCTATGTCTTGTCATCTCGTAGATCCACTGTGTATTCTTCGTGGCTACGATCAGTTCATGTCATTAGAGTATAGACCCACAGTGTATTTTCAGTGGCTATACCTTTCTATCAATACAATTATGGATCCGCAGTGTATTTTATGGCGGCCATATCTTGCAAGCCTTAATCACCCAAGCATAGGTATGCCTGCCTTGGGTTTTGAAATATGTCATGATATTTGTTGGATGTTTGTGTGCAGCTTTTGTCAGGTTCTTTGAGTCTATACCCTTGCTTGAACATCTACAAAGTATTTCAGTTATCAGTTCCTATCTTCTAACTTCATACTTTGGGGGGCAATCTGTTACACATCAAAATTACTCACTTTGATAGTGTCGCAAGTGTCGTCATTACAAGTGTCGAAAGTGTCACATTTTGCTCACAAGGTCGCAAGTGTCGCATGTTGCTCGCAAGTGTCAAGCAAAGCATGTTGCCATGATGCCTATGTCATGCCTATACGACATGAGAAGGACACTTGAAACACCTCAAACATTTGATTTGGAAGAGGAGAAATGAGTCAGCAGGCTTGCAAACCTTTTTCCATCTGAAAGCACCTCAAAAACTGAGTTTTTGGAGAGGAGCGCTCCCCCTTACACTACCTCGGAGCGTCGGTGCTCCCCCTTACACTGTCAGGGAGCGTTATAACACTCCCCTGGCCCTTTTGAGGGAGCGCTATAGATTTTGGAGTGCTGGCGCTTCCCTTAACCTTTTCAGGGAGCGCTACAATGCTCTGATGGCCTTTTTGAGGGAGCGCTACCTATTCTGGGAAGTTGTTAAGCTGTTGAGATGAATGGGGGAAGAATCTTTTCATTCTTGGAAAGTAGTTGAGCTCGAATCCTTAGTCGAGCCATGATCCTAGGGCAGATCCTCAACTGAAGGAGGAAAATCCTCACCTTCCCCAATGATATCTCAGGATTGTTGAGCCTCTCCAAGTCTATATAAGCAAGCTTTCTAATGGTGAAAGAAAAATGCAAATTGAAGAATCACGCCAAACTTATGATCTCATAAGTGGTGCTGGAGATGATTGGGGGGAATAATTGAACATATGAAACTTATGATCTTGGAGGAAACTTACAGTCAGCCAAAGGAGAGTGATCAGTGAAGCTGTTGTTGTCCAGGTTGTGGATCTTTCAGGCAAGGGTTAGATGAAGGGGACTTGACGAAGCTGTCGCATTCGTATCTACGATTGTAAGTACCGCTGTCATTATTCTCATTAATATGACACGCTTGGGTTGTTTCTTTCTAGTTTGTGTCTGATGTTACATGAACTTGTCATTTATTGATAGATTTGTTTTCAAGCTAATGTCAATAGAGTAGTAAGTGGTCGTATCTTGTTTTGTCCACAGAGCTCAGCGAGGAGCAAAGGATTGGAGCGCAACTCGGAGCGTGCAGGGACAAACGTCGATTAAGAGGTACTTCTGTTATCTTTCCTTCTCATGTATTAGTTTAGATATATTTGAAAGGAAGTCAGTGTCCACGTTAAGCGTTTTTCTATCTAGGGTTAAGGTCAAGCCTTAGAGGCGATCTACTTGTCTGCAGGGAGATTTTCCTACAACAATCACCATAAAATATTTCAAAATTATGTATTTAGTTCAACTATATCCACAACTATCCAACAATTTGTACTTAAATCTCTCAAGTGATGCATGGGTAGTGTCCAGTCTAGTATAGACAATGGCATACATAAAAATTTCAAAAACACTTGTATAAGAACATGAGACATATACTCTACCTCTTCGTATGTCTTGGGACATTGTTCCGAAGATAACTTTACACCTACATTAATATGAGTCTTGACCAATTTATATTTGTGTATATTAAATCTAGTTGCAATATTTCCTCAACATATTTCCGTGGTATTGCAATGGGTCCTCTATGGTGGCTAACATTTTTATGGAAAATTTTGAAAGAAGAGCATTGGAATCATACCCCATGAATCCCAAGAGATGTAAAAGGTATGTAGATGATACTAATGTGATATGGCCTCGCATAAAATAAGAGTTGAACAAATTCTTTGAGCACCTTAACTGTATCTCAGAGGACATTAAGTTCACTATGGAATTGGAAGAGAATAATAACATCCCATTTTGGATGTACTAATTCAAAAGAATCAATATGGGAACCATGTGCATGAAGTATACAAGAATAAAACTCATATAGATAGTTATTTTCATGCAAAATATTATCACCATCCCACTTAAAATATAGGAGTTCAGAACATCCTATCACTAAGAGGGCCATTAATATATTTGATGAAGGCCACCTTGAATAGGAAAAACATCACCTTGCCAAGGTTTTCAAGAGAATAGGTTATATGAAACACAACTGAGTCAGATACCCCATCTTCCCTACATCAAAGGGGTCACCAATAGGGTCACCAAGGTTCTGAAAAAAAAAGGATATCATCGCCACTTTTAAACCCCTTGAAACCATTAGATAAAAGATGATATCAGTGAAGGATACCATGGACCAATGTTAGTATGATTGGTCTATAAGGTAGAATGCACTTGTGGAAAAAACTACATCAGGGAAACCTGGGTAATCATTTCAAATAAGGATTAAAGAGCATGAAGCTAATATTAAGAATGGGCTCACACACACCTCAACATTAGTCAAACAGTCCCTTGGCGAACTCAACTTTTGATTTCAATGACTTCTATGTGTGGGTTTTATTGATTATCGTGAAAAGTTTGTGGTTTTATCCTCTGTCACTTATCCCTTTAGTCATCAGTCTGTGCCTGAGCAGTCGGCCAGGAGCCGAATCGATGGTCATCACTTCAGTGTTTAAAGACCTATAGATTGAAATGCCCTGCTTTTTTGTGCATGGATGATGAGTGAAGGATAAGAATCCGCCATGCCATCTATGGACCCCTTACTTATCTTTTATTTGATTGATTCATGGCTAAATGACCAATATTTTCACCTTCTAATGATCGAGTGCCTCTGTGGATTTATTGTTTAAAACTTTGATTTATCTTTGCGTTTTTAATTGCTTGAACTTGTGTACATCTCTGGATTTTTTTTGATAAACTCTGCATTGTGGATAGATATTGCGGAGTCATTTCGACATGAGATGATGAAAACATTCCTCACAAATGCTCTAGGAATTCTCAAGAAGGAAGAACAATAACTCCTTCTTCAACTGAGACTCCAAGTGAGCACCAACAATCTCGTCAGGGAGATTTTCAACTGAGTCTATAAATAGATCAACTGCAGAACCTGCTCAAACCAGTGTTATGGATGCAACCTTCTTAGATAGGTTGCGCATCAACACTCCTACACCTGAGAATGTAGGGAATAGCTCTGGACCAGAGAATATTTCTGATAAGCTTCTTAACTTTCGTTTATTTTTGTTGAATTTTGTTGTATTTAAATTTATGTGAGGTTAAATCTTGAAGTTACTTTCAAATGTGTGTGTAGGCAATCGATTTAGAGGAAGGGGCGATAATGAGAGTGGTTGTCACGAAGATTCAAATGTCAGTGTAGAGGGTGAAGCTGCATTTAGGAGGCCGCGTTATGAAGAAACAAAATATTACATGTCAACATCCACCTATCCTTCAGAAGTTGGCGATGAACTTCCCTGGGAAGAGAATACCAAAGCAATGACGCTTGAGCGATGTTCAGGTGTTAAAAAGAGGTTGGAAAATGATTTGGCAGTCTTGGAACTTCCTTTGGAGAGCAAACAAAGTTTGCAAATTGTTTTGCATTCACTGGAAAACTTTATGGATGCATATCAAAATATGGGGCCAACCACTGACAGTTTTGTCAATCTAATGAGATGACAAAAGTCAGAGGTGATGGGTCCTGTTAAATGGGAGACAGTAAAAAATAGAGTTTCAAAAGAAGACGCCATCTCCATGTTCAATTTCAAAGAGGGCCCAAAGCGGAAAATGTTGAAGGTGCAATATTTTAAGCACCCTGACTTTGCTGGACATCTGTATAATAGATTTTTGGCCGCATATGGGAAATTGTCGTGGAACGATGAGGTTCCACACTATTTTGCAAGACATTTTTTTGCGGATTTTTTCTTGCACATGCGCTCGGATTATACCAGTATACCATCCAAATATTATGGTACTGGTAAAGGACGTACATATGATTACAAATGGGCATATCGAAGTGGGGCATTACCGAGGCCTCCACAACCTTTAGTACCTCACCCAAAAGGGGAATTTGCATCACTTTCAGAGTTCCAGTCTACATCAGAAGTTGACAAAGAGACCAGGAATGCAATCGAGGAAAATTTGGAAGCTATGTTTTATGGTGTTGATGTTGGCATGAAGCGTTAGTGAGAAGAAGCCAATTCTCGGGCCACATTTGTTGATAAAACAGATGCAGACTTAGATGCAATGTCCGCAAAATAAGTTTTGGAGTATGCCAAATTTTGTCGGGATGGTTGGAAGAAGGTCATTCAGAATGATGACCCGAATCACAGATTGGTATGTGTTCTATTTAGGAAAATTTTGACGCATTTTATGATAGCTTACTTTGAGTTCTAGATTTAAAGATATCCTCGTCTTTATAGAAATAATGAATTTTTTCTTGCCATTAATTGCAGTTTGGAGATATGTTAAACGAATCTCCAGTCGGTAGGGGACTTAATTCGACAAGTTTGAATTTGGATGGATTGAATCGGGTATGTTTTTTCTAATAGTTGTTCAATCTCCATTCTTTTGAATAAGAGATCAACAACATTTATAATTTTGTATAATTGTGAACACATTGAATCCTAGATTTAGTTTTTATTTGTGTTGTTCACAGCTCTCTATTCCATCTCCTGGTACTTGGGCTGGCTTGTCTCAATTTTCATTGGGAGAGTTTGAAGTGGGTGGGAGTTCACAGGTATCATTTAATGTCTTAAAATCATTTAAATTTAATGTGTTATATAATCATTTGAATATTTAATTTATTAAATTTTCAAATTTGAAATGTGTTATATAGGCTAATGTGGAGAAGAGAGTACATGAGAGTGTGTCCTGAAGAGAGATTGGGATTTAGGAAGCACCCATATTAGGAAATGATGTGTCCATTCAGGATGATTCATAAATGTATGTTCTTGACTTTTATCAAATTTTTGTTTTCTCAAATTTATAGTTTAGCCTTTCCTCAATTATTTTGAATTATATAGAACCTCTAAATAAGTTTGTCGTTGTCTTAAATGGTGTACACTCAAACTTATTTAAGGTTAGATCATGATGAACACCTAATTTTGAACTTGAATATGTTTGAATATTTGAGAACAGATTCTATCCCACAGATGAAAAAAGAAAGTTTCTAAATTTTCCTCGATTGCAGTCCTTGCTTTCTTGTCCAAGAATGACGTAGTATTATATGAGAACATCTATATTCCATTGAAGAAAGAGAAGATAAGTATTTTTCGGAAGAATGGTATTTAAAATGAAGATTTGTGAACTTTTTTAGATAATAAGTAGTTTTTTGGAAGAATTTCTTAATATGGAGATTTATGAGTCCTTTAGTTTGAAAGGGCATCGTGAAATTTGATTATATGACCACTGGAGAAGAAGATGAGAAGTATTTTTTTTTTTGTTTGTTAATTTGTGCAGGACCTGCGATTAATCTGTGGCTTGAGAAACCGCGACTCAGGGGCATCTAAGCCGTCAAAATCACCCGGGGATCACACTCGGCCTGAGCCACACCAACCCTTAACATGGTTGGATTTTTTGTCCCCGCAGGTTTCGAACCGGTGACTTTAACATCACGGAGTGGCTTAACAACACACTCCGTCACCGACTGTCCTACACCTCGGGGACAAGATGAGAAGTATTTAACTGTTGAGGAGATTAGTATTTTATTGATGTGTAAATATGATCAAATAACAACACCTGGGATGAGAATTACATCTAACGATTTGAGACTTTATCCACAAGGAGAATTTCCAGAAGGATTTTGGACTTTATCCACAAGGAGATAAGTATTTCTTTGGAAGAATGACTTCATACATGGAGATTTGTGAATTATCTTCATACACAGTTTTATATTTATTTTCAAATTTTATCTAACTCTAACACAATTTGTTTTACCAAGAACACAATAACATCACTTGGGATGAAAATTTCACCTCAAGGATTGTGGACCTTATCCACAAGGAGAATTTCACCTCAAGGATTTTAGACCTTATCCACAAGAAAAAATTCACCTCAAGGATTTGGGACTTTATCCGCAAGGATTTGAAAATGACTTAATATGGAGATTTGTGATCTTTATTCAAAAAATAACTTCTATATTTATTTTAGATAAGATTTACAATTTTTTTAAATCATGTACTCTTAATTGGAGAGTAACTTGATCTTAAATCTTGTGGTTGGTTATGTTATTATTATGTATTGTTTATTTAATATTTAGTTGTGTCTAGTATATATGCTAACACATGTGTTATTTGTTTTTTTATTATGTTTTTTATTTTTACAGATGTCTAAATTAAATTTGGTGGAAAATATGTTTATAATATATTTTGTGGGAAAGAGTATGTTGGAGGATGACAGTTAACTCTTTTGGCATGTATGTCAATTTTATTTTAATTACAATTTTTGAATTCTGTATTATTTCGCATGTTTGAATTGTAAATTTTTAATTTTTGAAATCTGTTTTTTTGCAGGTTTGAATTTCATGTATGAAGTGATATATCTTAAGACGATGGATTAGAGTCCAGAATTTTGGAGTTAAATGTCTTTTTTTTTGTTATCACCCTAAAATGGATGCAGAACTTATGTATTTTTATAGTGTTACTATTCAGACTTATGTATTTATATATATATATAATTTGTCTCATATATATTTGATTTTTCATAATATGATATCTCATAATTGACGGTAAAGCAGTGGCAATGTTAACGTGTTATGAACTAATGTTTTGTATAAATTTGATTATAATATATATATTTCATAATTTTGAAATTCAAGATAGCAATTTTTGTTTCATATTCAATTTCTCATAATTAATCGTAAAAAAGTGACAAAGTTAACCTTGAACTACTATTGAAGGAAATCAACAACATTCTTAATACTAGTTTCACTCTAGACAAACAATACTGTTACAAAGGATAATATGAAAATATGTCATTTAGTGATGGGACTATAGAGTAAAACACTAACTCTAACTATTGAAACGAATGATACATAAATACTCCGAAGAATATTTTCCTTTTTGTGTTTATCATAGAATATTATAGAACAATTGAAATAAGATTGTTAAAGATTTCATCCCTAAAAACATGTTAAGGTGCATATGTGAAGTAAGAAGGAAAGTAGTTATGATCTGTAAAAACAATTATCACCCTTAGTAGTGAATTTAGTCACATATCAAACATGGTTAATTTGACCATAAGAAGAAGACTAAATGACTTAAATGAGGCCAATCAAATCAAGGGTGACAACAAATGAAACCCTATAAACAAAGTCAAAGGAGACCATGAGATGAGAAGGGACATTCTCTATAGATGTAAGCAATGTGAGATTAATTGGTTAGGAGGTATATGCCATAGATCTAAAACTATAATGTATGAAATGAAGCTATAACATAACACATAGATCAATTCATCACCATATAAAATTGGATCAATGATGAAACTATTAAGGAGAAAGTGCATTTAGGGAATCATCGATGAGGTAAAAAAATCTTTCTACATTTATTGATTCATATAAAAAACAATGAGACCAAATCAAATCATGCATTACATGTTTACAAGTTTACAATTAAAAATCAAATATTTAAATAAAAAAGAGACAAGAATTCTATACATAATGTAATAATCCTAGTACTTCATGTGAAAGATTATGGGTGTGTGAAATGCTTATTCATGAAACTTTTTGATTACAAATATAAATCCATGTTTACAAGTTTACAATTAAAAATCAAATATTTAAATAAAAAGGAGACAAGAATTCTATACGTAATGTAATAATCCTAGTTTTTCATGTGAAAGATTATGGGTGTGTGAAATGCTTATTCATGAAGCCTTTTGATTACAAATATAAATCCATGTTTACAAGTTTACAATTAAAAATCAGATATTTAAATAAAAAAGAGACAAGAATTCTATACATAATGTAATAATCCTAGTACTCCATGTGAAAGATTATGGGTGTGTAAAATGCTTATTCATGAAGCCTTTTGATTACAAATATAAATCCAAATTCAAAT
>JASDQU010241528.1:220910-231118 GCA_032191745.1 Picea mariana
TATATATATATATATATATATATATATATATATATATATATATATATATATATATATATATATATATATATATATATATATATCCATTTTAAATAAGTATATATAATTAAATTCAAATGAAATTTAAAATCAATTTTAATGAGATATATATAATTAAATTCAAAATTGTTCATGTGAAAGATTATGGGTGTGTGAAATGCTTATTCATGAAGCCTTTTGATTACAAATATTAATCCACATGCAAATGCAATATGTAAATTTATTTTTGATTACAAATATAAATCCTAGTTAAACATGAACACTTCAAAGGTTCCTAGTTAAACATGAATGGATGTATGGCTGGAGCATGAATGGAAAATGAACACTTAAAAGGTTCCTAGTTAAACATGAATGGATGTATGGCTGGAGCATGTGATGTAAGAGATCCTAAAATATCCGATCAACATTAAATCAACCACTATTGGTGTTTTTAATCTTCCACGAACTATGATTTTATATATCAAGACATTTTTGTGGGTCATTGGTACAATTCAATTAGAGGTTGGAAATAGTATACATAGTGTCAAGTGAGTTTTTTATACATAGTATCATTTTTATAAATATCATAATTGGAAATGTGTTTGAAGATAGTCAAAACAAGTTATCAAAATCTGGAATGTACTTTCAATGAAAAATTAAAAATTATGGAATGTACACATGTGCCAAGTTTGTTTAAAAACAATGTAATGGTATTCCATCTTCAATTATTCGTTCATGATAGACTTTGGACANCTATTAACTTTATGCGCGCTGCACATACCAAATGACTATATTGACAACTTGTGGCATCTGACTAGTAGTCTTGAAAGTGAACATGAGTATTGGTTTGATGGGTTTCTTGAAAAAAATATCCTTTCAATACAATGGATCCTCTTTCATATATAAAACCGTTATCATCAAAATCTTCTAATAGCCTCATCTTTTGTTCCGTGCATTGCATCAAATAATATTTCACGTTTATAGTGTTGTCTACAGGTGCAACCATGGAAAAAACATCTCCTGCAAATAATTGGATATATTGGACAACAATTAATTCGTGTTAGATTATCACACAAATATGTATCTACAAGTTATTTGAAAAAATTTAAACATAAAATTTTTACCTTCTCTAACAAGATCAGAAACTCTATCGCCATCAAATGACACTATAGTTTCATTTGATTCCATCTCCTCTAAGCTTGCAAGTGGAATTTTCCCTTTTACATTAAGTTCAATATGTCTTCAAGCTTTAACATATCCTTCATTTTCGTTCTCGCAAATATCTATAGATTCTAAGTCGTCTATGCAAACTAAACAAAAACAAGAGTCGTCTATCAAATGCAAACCCATTTTGAAAACTTTTTGTTTTAACTGAATGTATTTTTCTTGTCCTAGGTATTGTACTGGTGTCATATGAGATTGATATATTTACATCTTCGATTCCAACATGCCAAAAATACCTGCACAAGACAAGAACTTGTTAACTTGAAATCTCTCAAGAAAATGATTGAAGATTGAAGATAAATTTGAACACGTTCAAATTTATATATCCTGTGTACATACATATAACATTTATATATATACACACCTACGTACATCCCTTGACAGATTATATTCATGGATTAGAGCCATGTTGCACCATTCAACAACTTGTTCAACGGATTCAAATCGATCAGCATGAGGGTTCATCTGATACCTTCGAAGTGCTCGTTTTATACATGCTCCTGCACCGTCGTGCTCTCCTTTTCCATGTCCAGTCTCAAAAAAATTCGAACAATGTGTAATATTTTATTTTTTATGAAGACGACATAACCAATAGAATGATCGTGCAGATTTGAACTGACCCACACACCCATCGGACCATATCCAATGCCGATCGAATATGATTTTGCATTCTTTCAATGAATCATAAAATTTATCAAAACAATGTTGTACATAATGTGTGTCGTGTGTTCAATCATCACTTATATAAAAGTGATATTCTTTAATAACATGTCAATTTTCGTTGGTGCTTTCTATGTTTGGAAGACTCTGTTGAGCATGTCTGTATAGAACGTGGAAAAATATGGTAACTTGATCAGAATGATAATATTCACTCTGTATTTCTTTTTGTGCAGCGAATGTGTAATTCTCTGCAAAATCAACTACAGACAAAATTGTCCCTGGTGGAAACACTTCACAGGATTGTTTGAACTGTAGATCTTTCCATCGAGCTCTATGTGAATGCTTGGTGTATTTATAAATTTCTTCCTCAAACTTCTTCAAAAACTCTATTATACATATTTTATCTACCTTCAAATCAAGCCTTTTGGAAATAACATTTGAAGAATGTGGAGTCGTGCTGCTCAAATATTCATATCTCTTCCAATTGACTTTTATATTAGAAAATGATTGATCATTCATATCAATATGATACTTTGAATGAAACAAACTTAGATTTCCACAACGATCACATTTCGTTCCACCAACACATTTTTTTTGTAAAATAAATCATCATCTTCTCTTTCACATAGAATTTCAGATATAAAAAAACGAACTGTGGAAGGAGGAGGTGAACCTGGCCATAAAGTTTTACCAAAATCCAAAAAAGTGTCATAATACAACTCAAACTCCACATGATAACGACAACAACATGTGTCACGGATAGTGATGGGTCTAACAAACCATGGTTTTTGTTGCACAAATGTATTGATGGAAATTTTAACTTCTTTGTTCTCTTCTTTGAACTTATTAAACAACTCTATTTGTGTCATTGGCAATATATGTTTTGGATGTTCTTCATATTGATTCCATGTTATTCTTCGATGCAACACATCCCTTGTATGTGGTGAAACACGAGATTCTTCCAACCAACAATTATAGGCCAATTCCTTAACATTTTCTGCAAGTCTATCTTTGTAGGGTTGTCTAGAAATCACTGTCCAACAAGCCAATTCATCATTTACATCTATTTAGAAACATAATTTTCTATGTTTGTGCAATGTTTTTCTTGACGTTTCCAAAGTTTTTGCCATGTGTAGTGTCAAATGATGTTTTATATTGCTCCCTGAAACAATTGTCGTTTGTAATGTTTTACATGCAACATGAACATCTTCTTTTCGATATTTTCCAAAAGCTTTTAATACACTAGTTTTATTGTTAAAGACATTCTGTTGCACCTTTGTATCCTTTGTCGACTTTTGAATACCCAATAATGATGTAGCTTCTTTTAACTTTCTCGACTTCAATAGAGAAAGTAAAAGTTGAGCCTATACTGTTACTGATTCATCTTTGAAATAAGTATTACACATATTCTTAGTTCGATATCTTATATAATGCTTAGCTTTTTTCTTCCCAAACTTGTCAGTATCAACATTTTCTAATATTTCATCATCAATGTTGATAGATTCTCTTGCATATTTCAATTTAAAGTTTATATTAAAAAACATAACCCAAACACAAATTCACTAAGTTATATATACTTGAGTGTTCATCTTGTATTAATCTAAATTTTTGTACACATACCTATAGGTGATTCGTCTTCTGTTTCAATTTCGGTTTTATTGTCTTCTTCGACATTATGAGACAAATCTATTTATGTTTTTTGAAAAACATCAAATTGTAATTACAATCAATTATATCATTTACAATATTTTTAATTTGAATTCTATACTTTGAATTTTGTACTTTCTGAATACAGTCCCAATGTGTGTCGTGTGATTGATCATCATATGTGCATGCATACCTGGTTGAACTTCTTCTTGTCAAAAATATCTATTGACATTATCATCGTTTCTTTCTTCAATATTTGCATGTTCTTGTTTCTTTCTCCGATAAAGCTCTTTCCTTTGTTCGATTTGGCGAGTATCATCTCGAATGCGATCATATTTTCTCTTGCGCAAACTTTTGTTTCCCATGACTTTTATAGTTAACTGTTAAAGATATGTTCAACAAAGACTTCACCTTGAAAAAATGCTAACATTTATCTTTCAACATATAAATTGTTATTCCAATAAAAACTTGAATAAACATCATTTACCTTATTCAACAAAAACCAAAAAGATGATTCAAAACTTTGTTTAAGTGCTCTAGAAAACCACCATGTATCGATCCTCCGATTAAGCCTATGGAATAGAGGGAATAAATAAAGAAATAAAAGAATACAGATGCAATTAGTAATAGAAATGCTTTGAAATTCCTATCCTCGAGCTTATATCTATCTGTCCATCTAATGAATTGTGTTAAATGTGTTCGGCTGAAAGCCTATTTATACAATTTGGTGCAAAATAAAACGATACGATGCGTAGTTTCATTTTTTCCGATGGACCGAATTTGTTCAACCGTCTTTCGGCCGAAAAACGTGGAAACCGTTTAGTTTTGACGGTTTCCGTTAGATTTTAGTATTTCGAACGAAATATTATTTGTTCAGTCGAAATATTATTTCGGCCGAAAAAAGGAAATTGGGACTGAAAACTAAAACCAAAGAATTACCCCAAGATTAACTGAACTTTGGAGGTTGCGGACTCCTGCAAATACTGAGAATTTGGTTTCGAAAATGACACCAACATTTCCAAAATTGAATCTACTTTCAATTCGTATAATTTGTTTTCATTTATTTTTATTTTTATCTAATTTTATTTATTTTTTTTAAAAAATCACTACATAATATTTTCAGCAGATATTATGATTCGGTGAAATGAAATATCAGTATCTCTAAAAATATACAGTGAAAATTTTGGAAAAAAATATATTCATAATCCTTAAATTGTTCTTTTCAAAAGGGTATATTTAGATTTTAGTTTTAAGTAAAAATTAAGATAGATACAATGTGTAGAACAGCATGTGTTTAAAATATGCAACGTTTTCAGCTTGGTCAACTTCAAAAAATTCTAGAAATTATAATATTCATCCGTTAGATTCAAAATCATAGTCATAATAAAACAGAGTCTCTATAGATTGTTTCAGTATATTTCGTTTCTTAAAAACATAAGTTTAATAATAGATACATTGTTGTAGAAATAAGTAACTCATTATCATTCATTTCAAGTTTAAGGAACATATTGTTAAACAATTGTCAAATTGACATATCAAATTAGGATAAAAAAAAATTGAAAAATAGTCATTGGAAAGGTAACACAATTCTTCACAAGTTTTGTTTTTACTATAAAGTGAAATTCTAAATAAAAAAAAATATTTTTGTATGTCGGAAGTTGAATAACTTGTGAAAATACAGTTTTTTTTGTCATAAAACATGCAAAAGTGTAACCCGTCTTCATGATTTCACCCCAAAGCGATTCCCCTGTTTCATTGGTGCCTTTAGTCTTCAATAAAATTTTAAAGCTACTAGAGACGAACTTAACGTACAAAGGAGAAGATACCATAAAATTTCTTAGAGGGAAAAACAATGGAATTGAGCTCTTGCAAAAATATCTACAAGACCCTACTACGATGATGGAAGACCTATCCAGAATCTTGGTTAGCTCTTTAAAGGACCCGTATCTAGAAATTTCTTGGTTGTTTACTAGAGTTGCGGGTCAGGATTCTACAACAAATATTCCCCGGATGGCCTTATATATTTTATATTTTACATTTCATGAGGATGTTGTCTTTGATTGAGAAAATATCATATCGAATGAAATTTCTGCACAGTTAATGAACTTCAGAAGTGAGAAAAATTTGTATATGACATCATATCTGGTATTTTCTATCACACATTGTCATGTTTTTAAAGGTCTGAGTGTTGGAAAAAGGGTAAATCTAAATATTGAACCTGTTACTATGTGTTATCAAGCTCCCTGGAGACTGAAACTTATCCATTGGTTTTATGAAGTTTGTAATGATTTTTTTCTCTCAATTTAAGAAATTACTTTTGGGGGAAGATACTTACAGTCTTTCATTGGAAGCATCAAGTTTTTTGGATAAAAAGGGAATTCTGGAGAAAATGTATAACTACAACATCATTAGGATTTTTTGTTCTCATTAAAAGCCTATATACCTCCCCTACTATGTTCTTGACAAATTATTTATCATAGAAGTGGCAAGGAAATATAAGTTTTGGTTTCATGATTTCTATGAGAAAAGGAAAAAACTGTTCATCCCCTGCCTTGGAAAGTGGGTGAAATTATTTTAAGAGCGATTCCGAAAATTGATGAATATGCCTCTTACTTTAACCAGTTTAATTTGAATTTTGTAGAAGAGATAAACGGGTTTTACCCTAGCAATTGGGCTTAACCCCACAATGATCAATACACTCATATTTGGAGAAGAAGATGGTGATAACCATGACCCCTCTTTTCATGGTGTTAATAAAGATTTTGGTGACATAGAAACCATCGTGAGTACTACTGAAGGTCACAAGAAAACAGGGAAACCATCAAATGAAAGAAATGCTCAGTCACCTGTTTTTTCTCACATAAATCTTTTTCATAAGGTGAATCCTCTGTATACAATGACCCAATCAAGAAAAACCCCAAGTAACAATTCTAGTAATGATGGAGAAATGAATCCTCCTTAAGGAAGTCTAGAAAACCCTCATAAATTACAAGTCAAAAGGAAAAGGGTCAATTCTCAACAAGAGGAAGAAAAGAAAAACATACTTGAAGATGATATTTTTCTTGATAAAATGGACTTGGATGTGGATATTGAAAGTATCTGGTTTCCAGCTGATGAATAACACGCCCAAGAAAATGTATAGTTCGTTGCATCAGTTGTTCAAGATTCAGTATTATCTAATGAAGAAACCTTTTCTGTGTAGAATGTTTTATTTGATAAAACTTCAAATAAATTGACCTTTGAAAGAATCTCGAAGAATAAGAAAGGAAACTCGCAATCCATCATTGATATTGAAAACATGTTTTCATCAAAAATATCTTCAATTCATAGAATTACAGGGGATGTGTTGGACGTTTCAATAGTTAATATGGAAGAAGAAAATCTCATAATTAAAGAGAGAGTCAAATAATTGGAAGAAACCCTCATGCCCCCACCTATATTGGCTATCCCAGTCGTCATTATACAACCTCAAAAAACTCTTCAAAGAACTCCATAATTAAATTTGAGAGTAAAAGGAATTTCAATCTTAATCATTGCTACTTGACATTTTGTTGAAAAGAACATAAAGAAAATAATGTCACTCAATTTAGATTTATGGGACTTGGCGAAAAGTTTTTCTTCTCTCGGTGTAAGAATTCAAAATAAAGAATATTTGAATGCAGATTTGAAGAATGATGAAGGATTCTTCATAGATGGGGTTGCTATGTTTGTAGTGAAAGTCTCGACAATGACAGACCATAGAAGGAAACATGAAGATTTTCCCTCCCAAAGCCGTATAAAACAATTAAAGGCATGTTGGATTGAAAGAATCTATACATTAAAGTGGTTGTTAAATCAATTAAAAGAATTGTCACAAAAAATGACTGAGGCATACTCAAATATTATTGGTTTGGATATCAAGGGCTCCATTATAGAGGTTTTAGATCCAAACTTAATCTCAAATTCAATGATTATGAGCAGAGAGAAATTTGTAGAGAAATTTGAGAATCTAAAGAAATCATCGGCCGAAAAATTTGATAGTATGGTTGAGTATACTTAGGATGACATTGATAATTGGCTTGTCGAGTATACAAATAAAAATGAGTACATTGAGACCATATTGCAAAATTTATCTATTTACCATAGGGAAATTGAGAGTGAATTTCTAAGTATCAAAGTAAAACAAGAATTAACCATTGCCCCATTAAGGGATTTTATTCAAGAATAACTAAACAAAGCTATAACCAAGATTGTTGAATTTCCAACGGAAGCAGTTACAACTGGCCACATAATCACAACATGAAAAGATATAAAAGGTGCATCCACAAGAAAATGAAACCTAGAGATACCATCAAAGTAAGTCCATACTGATTACATACCTTCTTCCTTATCAGATTTCATACAATTATATTTAATCTTTCATTGGAAAAGTGTAACTGAATTCTGATAACTTTCTCCTTGTCTTCTTTCTAGATCCTATTGCTCGTGCTCCACTCCATGTTATTATCTTCATCATATTTCTTGTAAACATTTTTTTATGGTCCATGGGAGCCACAATCCCAATCCATTTATGGACAAACACCTTTAAATTTCAAGTACTACAACAAACATTATCATTTTTTAGAAATATCAGAGAACTAAGTCGGGATTGGTTTTGATTGTATTTTATAACTTTGAGTTTTGAGTATAGAATAAATGAATTCGATCTATCAAAATCTTCTTTTGAGCTTAATAAGTAGTACTTTTTCAAAGTTTTCTTGTGCCATTGGACCATTTCTTTTATTCGAATGTGATCAAAATTTTGTTAAATTGTGATGGATGTGAGGATTCTATTAATTTATATATTGTGTGATGTTTGAGGTTCCTGGTCCATTTCTTAGGAAATCTCCTTATATATATATATATATATATATATATATATATATATATATATATATGCTTTCAATATTTTAATTTTTTATTGAGCCATAAAGAGTTGGATTGAGTCATTTGACAAGATTCCTATATTATTTTGGATATAACATATTCAAAGAAAATCATAAGCCATAGAGGAGTACCACCTCTTTCAAAACATAGGGGGATTCATATCCTCGTGAGGTTGTTGTTTCAATCTTGACAGATTCAAACATCAACACCTAGCAGTAAATTAATTGGCATAATAAAACTATAAACCATTTATTTATGGTTTTCCATTTCTACTTTTTGGAAACCACTAACTTGTTCTGCATTAATCTTTGCTCCACTACAACACTACAATGTTCTCTGCTCCACTACAACACTACAATACTCTCGTTATGTGTTTTGTGCTCCACTTCAACACTACAATGTTCTCTGCTCCACTACAATACTCTCGTTATGTGTTTTGTGCTCCACTACAACACTACAATATTCTTGTTCTTTGTTCTTTACTCCACTGCAACATTACAATGTTCCTTGCTCCACTACAAACAAAGTTACCAATTTAATGATAACTATGACCTCAAAACGAGAACTCTGGCCCAAAAAACCCATATTTTTGCAAAAAAAAACATGAAAATCAACCGCTAAATAAAAAAGTGGTGTTATCAATAGCACCATTTTTTCAAACGAGGTCAAAATTACAACATTTTTCAAACATGGCCTTCAAAACTCATACAGTAGCTCAGAAAAAACCTTCAAATCGACACTTAAATAAAAAAATGATGTCACATAAAAAAAAATGTTTATTTCAAAACGTTAAATTTATAGGTATTTTGAAATTGTATTTTTAGCAGTTGGTACCATTAAAACCAAAACCTCAAAATCAACCTTCAAATTGAAAAGTATTGCTACTGGTAGCACCCATTTTAAATTTGGGGTATTAAAATGACACATTTTTTTAAAGTGGTAAACGAAATCATCGTTACTATAAGAAAAATCATCAAATCAACCCTTATTTGCTTACTTTTAAAATCCTAGTTTATCACTCCAAACACAACATAATACATAATACCATGAAAAAAATACATTTAAAAAATATATATTCAAAACCCAAATTTGAAAAAAAATACGTTTAAAAAGAGATGAAAAAAAAAACAAAAAATTTTAAAATTTTTCTAAAAAACAATAATTTTGAAAGAAATCTATTTAAAAAAAAAAGAGAGTAAAAAATCACATGAAATTAATATATATATATATATATATATAACTTAAAAAAACCCAAAAACATATAAAATTAAAAAAATATATATTGAAAAAAAATCTAAAATCTAAAAATGTTAAAAAACAATTAACATTCCCTAACCTAAAACTTTATATTAAACAAATTTAAATAAAAAAAAATACTAATTTTCATAATAAAAAAAAAATTAAAAACATTGAATCCATTATATAGATATATATACAACCTGAGTGGGCCTAATAGTTAAGAACATGTCTTTCCTCTTAAGAGGTCACAAGTTCAAATCGAGAGGGGGTAGGGTATGTATACCTCCGTAGACTTTATCAGTCAAATAAATTATTATTATTATTATTATTATTATATATGTGTGTGTGGGAGGGGGGAGGAATGTCGAACATTGCTCTAGCTCTACACGGGAAAGGGCTATGTCTCGTAGGCGCCATGGGGGGGCGATGTCGGGCATCACCCCAATCCCCGTGCGGGCAAGGTCCAGGTCTCATGGGCACCCACTGGATCTGAACCTTGCTCGTGCGGGGGGTTG
>JASDQU010241528.1:249438-261241 GCA_032191745.1 Picea mariana
GAGATCATAGGTTTCATGCTAGCAATTCTTCCCCCTTTTCACCATCATAGAGCCTGCTTATATAGGTTAATAGGAGCTTAACCTCTTGATTTATCTTTAGAACAAGTTGAGGAATTCCCTCCTTGGATCAGGGATCTTCTGATGGAACCAAGAATTTGAATGCAACTGCCTTCTAAACTTGAAATATCCTCCCCTTATTCTCCTGAACGGGGCAACTACTACCTCAGATTAGACAGCGCTCCCTCAAAAGGGGTGTCAGAGCGTTGTAGCGCCCCCTAGGAAGCTTGAGGGGAGCGCCAGTGCTTCAAGGGTGGATAGCGCTCCTTCAGAGGGGTAGACAAGTGTTATAACACTCCCTGAGACCTTATAGGGGAGAGCCAGCGCTCCTAAGGCTGATGTAGGGGAGTGCTCACCCTCAAAAACCTTGTTTAAGAGCTCTTCTCAGGTGATAAGAGTTCCTTGACTCCAGTTAACCAGTTTCCCTTCTCCAAATCAAGTGTATGAGATGTTTTAAGTGCCTCCTTAGTGTCATCATTATGGAAGTATGCTTGAACAACATTTGTGACACTTGTGACCAACTTGCGACACTTGCGAAAGTTGTAAGGAAGATGCGACACTTGTGATGGTTGAGAGGAACATGCGACACTTGTCCAGTTGAGTAATTTTGACATGTAACACCACCCCTACCTCTACCTCAGGTGAGTCTTCATTTTCTTCACAGGTGTTGTCGAAAGGGTCAGTAGTAAGGGCTTTATTGGTGTGCTCTTGAGCGTTGAACCCTGGGTCTGCCCCTGTGCCAACAGTGGCGGTATCCTGGCGTAAATTCGACAACATTTCTAGGCCAACATCATAATGAATAGGCAACTGGAAGTGGTTAAGAAAGACCATAACCAACTGACTAAAACTCCCATATGCTCCCCTAGGTATATCAATATACCATTTTGCAACAACTTTGATAAAGGTGTGCTGAAATAATCTCAAACAAATAGAATCGTCATTAAGGGAGTTTGATGAGAACCAAAGGTGAAAGGTGGTGATGTGATCACTAGGATCCTCTCCATTTGTACCCTCAAACTTTGCGATGTCTGAAGGAATTTTGGTGATCTAGGTGGATATCGGTGGCCACCCACCTTTTCCGGCTGGCCCAAAACAGTTTTCTGGCAATTTTGGCAATTTACAATTTTTAGCAGTTTTTAACTTCCAGGTCCAATTTGAGGGCCCAAATGAAGGTTTTTCAAGATTAAGGTTATCAATGATATCCTATGGCATCATTGATCTCCCAAAATGAATCTCCTCAATGATACCTTTCCAATAAGCTATCATACACCTAAAACGGAGATCGTGTGCAAAAGTTACGACCCCGGGAAGTTAATGTACTAACTTACCCAAACGGGGCCCACATGGCTTTTGGTGCTTCGTCTCCTAGGGTTAGGTTTTTGGATTTCTAGGGTTTTTGAATTCCTGTTTATTGTAAAAAGGCCTTCAGAGCCTCATTTTAATCATCTTCTTATGAATGCGAGTAGTCGTCACATCTCTTCTTAGAGATAAGCTGCCACCATTCTAGCAAGTCTTCACTCTGTATTTTTACAGTCTCTGTGCATTTATTTGATTAATAGAAATCATGTATTACTGTATATTTGTGTTTATGGTTTCATCTCTGATACATTTCTATTATATTATTGAATATCTATGATATCTTTTTGCATTTCTTTATTATATTTCCGCTCTCATTTCATGCTGAAAATAATCCGAATCATTTGGTGGGGATGGGGGGCCATGTAGGATCGTGACTCACAGGGTCATTCATTAACTTAGACAAATATGGCAGATTAAGCCTGGCCAGAAAAGGGAGACGGGGTTGCGACATCTGGTCCCAACCTCCCGGGAAATATTGTGCTTGTGGATTTGCAGGCCATCCAGGGTTCTCATAAACACCATGGCCTTGTCCAGCATTATAATGCCTTCCTCCATGCTAATTCATATAAGGTTGGTTGGGCATCATTCCAGCAGGAATGTTCTGTTGAGGGTTATAGAAATTTCCCCTATTCGGATTACATCCGGGTTGGGGGTTTCCCATAGCATGAAACTGACCTCCCCTGGGTTGGAATCCGGAGGATAGAGGTGGATTCATCATGCCAAATGTATTGGTCGGAATCTGCACCAAGGAGGTGGAGTTGTAGAATGGAACTTGAGTCGAAGCTTGTCCGCTAGGTTGGTTATTCCACCCAGAAGTAGGAGGATTGGACCCAGGGTTAAAAGTAGGGATGCCTCCCATATTAGGAGTCATTTGAGGGATTTGAGATCCACCAAACAAAAAATGAATGTAGGGAGGTGTACTGCCCCCAAGCCTAATGCTAGCATTAAGGCCATCAGTTGGGATGGAGTTCAAAAACTATGAAGTGAAGTTGGGCATACCATAATAAAATGGACTAGAAGCCATAGGGATGGAATAAACATTGTAGCTCGGTGAGTGACCAAGAGACCCAAAAGGGTTCGAGGCAAGAGATTGAGCATTTACTATAGGTCGGGCCATAGTAATGATAGGTACCTCTGGCACTACAACCATAGAGGTTGCAGGATTCAAAGGGGTGCCATTAACTATAGTAGGTATGGGAGTCGAAGGGATCCCAGTGTTCTGAAGACCAGATTCAGTACTCATCCTTATAGAATCACAAGTCTGAACAGTGGATGTGTGTGTACCACTCCTAATAAATCTACACCTTTTAGAAGGAAAAGCCTCAAAATCTAGTGGTAACTGTAAAAAGCGACGGGACCGGCGGGGAGGCTGGTCCGACTCCACGATGACTTAAGACTCTAAAGATAAAAAAATATATATCCTAAGTCCAACTAGTAATCAAAGAGAACACCAAAAGTCAAATAGACAATATACATGCAAACGGGGTAAAGTGGTTGAGTGGCCTCCCTCCCTAAAGAAGGTATGTCTCACCGAAGAGGGGCTTGAGACTCCCTGCTAAAGATCGGAGGTAACAAAATCAGTTATAAGAGCCCTCATGGGATTAACAACCAGTCGGTCAGATCCCCCTAGAGAGGTAATCCTCCATAAAGGTTATGTGTTGTCTGACCCTTATCTGACTCTGGGTACCTGCAGAATAACCCTTGCAAGTAACCTATGAGACACCCAAGTCAAGAAACTAATAAACCATTATATAATCGATGCACAGGTGAGTAGCTGTAAGTTAGTTCCACCATATGGGCAGGGTAGCAAAGCCCAAAACCTTGAAATCACTGCCTCTCACGGAGGAAAGGGCACTAACAAGATCCCTAGATATGAATAGATCCCTAGAAATATCTCTGACGCTAGGAAGGTATCAGGGGATATCCCTTCAACCAACTTCGCGCGACCTCGTGATTAACTCTGGTGTGAGTGGAGCCTCTTGATCTTACCAATTATACAATGGAATTCTCCACTCCCTTACTCAGACACATATGTTTATTTAATTTCCTTGGATAAGTTTACTCACAAAATCCTATTCCAAGGCACTAAATCCTAGGCTAGTTTGTGCACCCTAGAAAATAAAATCAATACTAATAAATTTTAAATTATAGCATTGATTTTATGGCCATGATTACTCAAAAAGGTGTGGTAATGAAAATCATGGTGTTATGAATCTAAACGAAAAGTAAATATGAAAATAATGCAAAGTCCTAACTTTAATTTTCAATGAATGATATGCTTCTAAAAATGATGCAATTTTCAAATTCAACTATGCAATTCAAAAGTAAAAATGCAATCTTTCACTATATGCATTAAGCTAATGATAAGGGCTCAAAAGACAAAAAATTCCAAGAAATGAAAAATGCCTATTTTTTTTGTATTTTCAATATATAGAAACTGAAAATGCATGGACTGAAAAGTAACTTGATATATAGCCCTATTGTGTATAAAAAAGATATAACTCAAGCAGGATATCAAGCAACAAAACACCCATCCCAATGTACAAGGACAATAAAAATGAAAAGATGAAGAGAAAGACTTCACCCATAAATTCAACCAAAATAGGTTTTCATGACATCCCACGGGCACTCAACAAGCACTACAGAGACCTAAGAAAGCTCAGCAAGCATCAAATCCCACCCAGCAAACACCAGACCAAGCAAACAAGCAAGGAAAATAGGTGTATGTAACTATTTAGGCAAAAAGAGCATATATACACAGCTTGCAGTGAGACAACCTACGTATGTACGCAATTGTCAAGGAAAAAAGGCGTGTATATGCTTAAAAACAAGGCCAGGCAAGGGAGAAAGGATGAAAACTCAGACCCATAGTGAACAGGAGTTGTCAAGCAATGATACGACAAGAACCACAATAGAAATGAGAGAAATCTAAGGAGAAAGTACTTCAAATCCTAAGAAAGAAGATTCATACCCAGTGTGGTCACCAATTATGTTACAAGGAAAATCTCTCTATGGCTAGGGTGAACCACAACAGACGGATGTGACTGAAAAAATCAACTCTATCCCCAAAAACATGTTATATAAACCAATGTGCAAGCGAGATAAGAAAGGGACCTACCTCGTCCAGATGTTTGATGACATCCACCATTGAGCACTTTAACCCAAAGCTTTATACCTGCAACAAGTTCTCAACAAACAAGTAGAGAAAGCATACAGTGATAATATAAAATGTTAGCACATTAGATAGAATAATCCATTAATATACAAAACAAACATGCCCATGGATAATAACTCATATATTTTCCAGATATCAATTGGATGGGAAGAGAGTATTTCTATTAATAAATGATCAGCAGAAGTGAAAATATTACAGACTTCCATGTCGGCACGGTTCGAAACCGAGAAACCAAGTTCCTTCCAGTTGGGCCTCCACCACTTCAATCCTCCACCAAAGGCAATCTCATATAAGGGAGATAATGATGTTATCCATCAATAAGGGAAGATCTTGGGGGCTGAACATTATGTTCAGACTTAAAGGACAAAGGGATGCAGACTCAATATGAAGTGATAATTTCTCCAGAGTAACTTTGCTCTCAAAGTTGAATTCTCTCATTTTTCCATAGCTAGGAATTGGCCTCTTTATAACCTTCAAAATGAAACTGAAGGGCTGAGATGGAACGTTTCCAGTATATGGAAGGCCAAGGATCAGAGATCTCTTGTCATGACATGGAAACCCGACATTTAATTTTGATTTTTTGGCATAAATCCCGATGAACGCGGGTTGTAGTGGAGAAGCCTGTGTATACACTTGTTGTATAGTGTGCAAGATGCGTACAAGTGGAAATTTTTTTATTTTTGTCTCTGGATTTAGTCAATGGGGAAGATAATTTTGCATAAGGAAACAGAATAAGGCCCTCTCTGCAATATTACATAAGGTGAGGCAAATCTTTCTCTAACAAATGTCACCCTGTCTTGCAAAGCTATTGGTGATATGGCTTGTGTGTCCACCGTGTTGTCTCAAAAGTTTCTCACCTGCTTTTGGTGGTCAACTTCAGTCTTCTTGTGTTGATTCCATAGAGAAAACCCTTGATTAATCAAAGCCCAGTTTTAATATATGGACCCAATTATATCATGTCGGTATATTGTTGACTGTTATGAGTTGGTAGGGTCTTGTCGACAGTGGTTGATTGTTGTCTCGTCTTTGTTGATAACGTTGACAGTGGTTTTGGTTATTGGTATCTAGTCATTGCATTGTTTATTATAACAGTCGAATCGATAGCTCAACATGGTTAATTGGTTGATTTGGGAAATGGGATTGGATAAACATTCGTTGTCTCTTATGTTGTAACAATTGGATTGTTAACCCAGCATTAGTTTATAGTTGATTAAGTCACGGAGATGTTTCGTGAGTGATGTGTTGGTATGTGTGGGTTTTCTACAACATGTTTAAGTTGAAATGGTGGTTGTTGTTACTATGTTTTTAAATTTCCAATTGGGAGTATTGCAATTTAAAATCGTGATAGTTGTGACTTGGCTATCCACTGTATATGTTATGGATATCGTTGATTACACCATCATAAATGGGCACGGATTTTATAACAGTAAGATTTCATTTGCAATTTTATTATTAAATTGATTAGAGGAATGGAATCGGGCACAACTTTTGTGTCTGTGTTTGATTGAGGAAATAATTCATGGATAGTGGTTGATGTATTAATGTTGAACAGAGTGGAAACAAGTGACTGTGTGTTCATTTGAAAATTGTTTTAAACATTAAATGGGACAAATAAGAAGAAACATAACTCTTATATAGATTGTTTTGGAAGGCTTATTTTTTTGAGTTTGATGACATTGTGTTAGAAATTTAATTGTGAATAGTGAGCAAGTTAATACACAAAAATGATTAAATTATACACAGTAGTTGTTTAATTGATCACAGTGATTATTTGGTGAGTGTTGGATCTTTTGCATTTAATATAGAATGGTTTTATGGATTACTTAATTAATTTTATGAACAGTATCTGCTCTCTTTCCCTATCATTATTCCACTTTTCGCTCATTACAATCCCCTCACCTTCCCATATTTGTTACTCACTCCCTGTTCCTAAAATTTAATTACAGTTGAGAGGATCTTTGTGTTGTGACATTTTAAGATCACAGGGATGGATTACAGTGATATGTTCTATGGTTTACATTTCAGTTGATTGTTTTTGTCAGTGATCAGTAACCATGTTCTTTTTCCCCTCATTTTAACATTTTTCGCTCAATACAAACCTCTCACATATCCCAGAACTTTTGTTCACCCCCTGCTCATTGACAATGGTTAAACAATTTGTATGGATTAGATTTCATGAGTCTAATATGTTACTAAGCCAAAATTTATTTCATATTTTAAAAGAGTTGTCATGTATGGTTGTTAAAGAAACTACTTTCTAATCAATCATGCATACAGGAATGAGCTTTTTCAGCGAAGGTATCCATGGTAGAAGGGAAATATTCTCCATTCACTTTGATGTTGACTTGCAAGAGTTAGGCCAGCTATTTCAGGCTAGGTTTTTCAATTGGATTGGGCAAGGAATGGTCCAACATAGCCCCGAAAGGCCTCCCTTCCGAGCTCCACAATCCCTTGGTATTCCCATGCCCCCTCATGTCTCATTACAACCCAAGGTTCCTGAAAATGATGGATGGCAAGATATTGTCCACCTGGTAGTCTCCCAACATTGTGGCTGGCCCAATTTGTCTTTACCTACTCTCCCGCCTATCAATCAGATTTTCCAAGATGCCCCTATCCACTCACCATGCCCCTGACAAAGGAAAATCCACTGGTGCTCCTTCCTCACCCTCCAATGGTTCTGATAAATGTGTGTCCTCCCGAATTCATTTGAGGGACGATTGTCCTCATGTGATCAGTGAGATTAGGCCTAAAGGCTCAGCACAGCCAAAGGAAAATTCAGAGAGAGCAAAAGGTGACAGCAACAACAAGGGAAAGATTTCATCTCAGAGTGGAAAATATGGATTTTAAGTTTTATTTTACTTATTGTTGATGACAGTTGATTTCAGAAGTTTTGGATAGCATGTTTTTTCGGATATATGAGTAATATATTTCTTTTTAAATAATTTCAAATATCAATGAGATAAATTGTCAAACATGAATGTGATGATGGGAGTCACAAGGAGGGATTTTTTTGTTTAATTAACTAGTTATGTTATGATTTTTAAGAGTTAAAGGGGAGTCACAAGGGGTCCCACCTACTAGTTATTAATTATTTAAAACCCTTATTATGATTTATTACTTTTCCCCTTAACTAAAAAGTTGGTTGAGTTCTTAGTTAATTTAACTAATGAAGTAGTTAAACTACTTCAACCAACTCTAATTTGCTTAAAGGCAACAAAAAGGGGATGAACAAAAGGAGAATAGAATGAGAAGCATACTAAGGTTTGCTCTTTGAGTTTGTGTTGAGATAGTTTAGTTTTCATTCATTCCTTAATTTATCACAAGCCTAATTCTTTTTTATGATAGCAGGGTCTTATTGTAGACAACAAGATTTAGGGTTGAATTACATCATTCAGACACTTGTTTTTCATAGGTGTTGATCTATCTTTGATAGTCTATGTAGACTTGTTTGTTTTTTAATTAGTTTTCATAACTGGCAAAGGCTATTGTGTGGAGTCGAGTGGGCAGCAATCTGTGGCAAGTTGATCCAGCTTTTAGAGTTCATTTTTTTTTTTTTTGTCAGAAGTCATTTTGTATGTTTCATCGGGGACGTCTAAGTTTGACTTTGGTCCAAAACTTCTTCACGAAATTTTGTAAAGAGAGTGACTCTTTGATGAATTGGAATGAAATAAAGGATTTCTTTATGTCTCATCTGTCTTGATTATCGACTTGGTGTCTTTACTTTTGTCTCTATGTTTATTTCAGCAACTGTTATGTTCAGAAAAACACATAAATAATGAATTTTTCAGCAAGATTTTATTTACAAAAAACCAGCCTAAGCACTTATAATCAATACTTGTGAGTTAGGATATTAATTTTGATGGATACAAACATAGGGTGATATTCCCATCTATTTTTCTTTAGCCAAGCAGAATCTGAAAATGCTTGAGTAAGATCATTTCATATATTTTCCTCAACATTTATTTGGCGACCATACTGGGGAGATCTTCAACACCTCTCTGGTTAAATTTTTTTCTTGATTTGCATCGAATACATCTATTTTTCTGATATTGATTCTTTGACTGTTTATTTCTTAATGATTGTGCATGTTACAAGGTAGCCCAATATTGAGCCCGGTCTTCAAGATCAAACCAGGATTTCTTTGAATCTGTTTAACACCATTTTAGACACTGCCAATACTCGTGTTGAGCTTAATCATTCATGGGAAGAAATTGAACGAGATATTAGTGCCCAATAACGTTTGGAAGCTAGACATAGACAGCCTAGAAATTAGCAGTAACCTTCTTGTTCCTTCAGTTTTGGCCTTACTTTCATGTCCTTAGACTCTCGTGTTTCTAGAAGAAGAAGAGGCTTATCACCCAAAATTAATCCTATTGTTGAAATAGGAAGAAGGAACGTTGTGTTATCTACCCAACAAAGTAATCTAAGGATAACTTTGGCTGATCCATCCAGTTCGTATATCTCTCCCTCACCTATCATCCACAAGATGGCATCTAGTGGTGGCTCTGGTGGCACTGGAAGTGCTTCTTCTTCCCAGTATTCAGCTTCGTCGGTGATTGGTAGCTTATATAGCCACCATATCCCTATCCAATCTACCACAAATCCCACCAAAGTCATTAAAAGGTATGGTATTTTTTAGTTTGAAGAAGACACCACAACCACCCTGTGGCATGTTCCCTCTCCCCTTAACCTAGCACCCTCTACTTGTCTAATTCTTAAATTCAAAGAGTATCTCCTTAGGTTTTCGGGAAATAACATTGTCACTACAAATGAACACCTAGTGGCATTTTCTAATGCTTGTCACAACATAGGAGCAAATGACAATGATACTTGCATGCGCATATTCATCAATTCCTTAGAAGGAAAGGTTGTGGCCGATTTCTTTGACCTCCCTCCTAAGATTCTATCTACTTGGGAGAAGTTAATATATTTTTTCATGTCCACCTATGGGAAATCTAAAATCGTAGCCGAGAAGTTATGGGAATACAATAACATCGCCTATAAGGATGGTGAGACCATCAAGTCCTTCAACTTGTGTTTCACTAAGTTATACAATCAAATCCCTGAACTCATTCGACCTTAGAACCAAGCCACTTTCATGCATTACTACAACGCATTTCCTTCCCCCTATCATCATAGGCTCAAGGAAAAATCCATTGATAACCTCAGTTCCACTCTACATACTTGTTTAGAGTATGAAGAACAGCTTGAAAGAATAGGTCTTCCACAGGGAGAATCGGTTAAAAAGACAGACATGTCCACCCTCTTACATGAGCTAGTACAAGCTACGAATAATCATATGATAGTATATGAGCAAAAAGAAACTGTCTCCCCTCTCACCCTTGGAGCTTCATCCTCTTTTGCACCTCCCTTTATAAATCAAATTGAAAATAATTTTCAGCCTAAAGTTATCTTGCCTCGAAGTTGGTGTAACTTCTATGAGGAACACCATGAGGAAGCCACATGTGAGTTAAGGAATAGTGCCAAAGAAAAGATATTTTGTAAAATACCAGAAACTACCATTGTTGTCCTAGATTTTGCAGAGCCATAATATGTCATGATCATCAATACTAGGAACAAAGCCTATGCTTCCAAAGGCAAATTTTACCATCCCCGCAATTCTTCTAGCCCGAGCTCATCCTCACCCGCTGTTACTGTTCAAGTTCCTAGGGTGCCTGACAGTCAAGGAAAAACTTCCCTTCTCCCTTCTTCCAAGTACAATATCTTGAATCAGTTGGCCAACATCAAAGAATATGCAACCCTTCTGAACATGGTTGTCATCCCTGAACAACAGATGCATCTGAAACAATTCATGGAAGGAAAAGCTTATGTTGTAGACAATCTTTCTGAAGAGGTAAATGAAGAGGATTCATCTGTAAATACAGTGGGTGTACATAAATTTAGATACTCTATAAAAAATCCCCCTTTTTATATTTATGTAAAGATTATGGATAATATCGCCCATTGTTGCCTCATTGATGGTGGTTCGAGCCCAAGTGTGATGTCGAAGATTATTATGGAAGAGCTAGGCTTGTCTTGTAAAAACGAGAACGCCAGAAACATGCTCTCTTATAATAGTCTACAACAAATGACCATAGGCGATATTAAATATGTGACCTTAGTTTTGTGTGCACATCCTGAAATAAGGACAACCCTTAGCATTCAGGTAATTGATATGCCAGTAAGAAATTAATCAATCATCTTGGGAAGAGATTGGAAAGCGTTGATGGGTGGATACCTCTCACTTGACGGGACACATTTATCCATTCCTCATAATGGTAAAAACATTACAGTCCTTATAGAGGGAAGGATTTCACCTTACATAGAGAGTGTCCCACAACATAATGTGAACTATATCAAAGAGGAAATAGGAGTGTATTCCATCTTTGCTGAGGAGGATAATATTCCCTTTGAACAAATCGATTTAGATGATGGTATGTGGCACATGCACTTTGATGGTTCATGCTCTAATGAAGGTAATGGAGCTGGCATTATCTTGATTTCTCCTGTAGGGAAAATTCATAACTTGTCTTACAGGTTGGATTTTGCTTGCACGAACAATTGTTATACATTATTTTGGTCACCGTAATGATGATCTCACAAACATATGTTCAGGCTCCCAAACATGACTTTTTTCCTGAGAAAAGAAAATTATTTCCACCTCTACAAGGCTGCTTTTTAGAAAGGGTCTGCAGGGTGTACATATTACACAGTGCGTAAATATATCATTTCCACAGGCTACTCTATGGCTGGCCTACGGGATTTCAATAGGCTACTATATAGGCAGGGTGCGGCGGTGTTCCAAAGATAAAAGAGGAAAGAGGTTTCACGAAGTTTCTAGAAGGGGACTCTTCTAGAATATGAGGTGACATCTGTATGGTTGCGATCCTACTGCTTCTTCTGATTTGGTGGGATCATCCTCATCCCTTTAACCACTTCACCTTCTCCTATATAATCATGGGCTTCTCTGATCCAGATGTTATGAGAAGAAAAAAATAAATACAGATTATTACCAAATGCTTAACACGGAATAACAGAGATACAGTAAAACTGGTTTTCTATTCAATAAGGAAATAAGCTGAAACTGTAAAATGCAGCGGAAAACAAGCTTGCTGGAATGGTGGCGGCTTATCTCTGAGAAGAGATGTGACGGCTACGCTCATTCACAAGAAGATGATCACAATGAGGCTCTCAAGGCCTTTTTACAATAAA
>JASDQU010241529.1:13284-25382 GCA_032191745.1 Picea mariana
CCATGTCATTAGCTGCCAAACTTGTTTTGTGGGTGTCATATCTCTCTTTAGGGACATTGACCTATGTACAGGTGTCACGGCCTCTATCTGGGCTCTTCCCTTTGCTGTGTGGGCTCTCTTCTGGATGTCATGTGGAGTGATGAGATCCCTGTGGTGGTTATCAGCTTGTTGTCAAGTTTTCTGAGTTGGGTATTTTGAAACTTGCTTGTGGAGGGTTATCTACCTTGTTTTCCACATTTCTAAGTTCCAAACTTATTGTCCTGCTTGTGGAGGTTTAGCTACCTTGATGTCCACTTTTCTAAGTTGCAATTTTGTTGTCTTGCTTATGGAGAATCTTTTCTATTTTCCTTATTGTCCAAATCTGTGTGGAGGGTTTGCTTGTAGTCACTTTCCTTGCTATCCAAATCTATGTGGAGGGTTTACTTGTGGAGAATATCGGTTACTGACTTGCTGTCCAATTTTCATTCCTGTGATTTATCTCAATTTTGTGGAGGGTTCTCTCTGTTGAGGTATTATTGTTGTATACTTGTCTGAGGATTTATTGTTGTTTCTTTTGGGGGTTTCTATCGTTGGAAAAAATGTCCCAAAGTCCACTTCGACAGAGATCAAACCCTAGAGGTTTTATCCAGGAACCTAAACTAAATTCTTATACTCATAATTTCTTTTTGTTTCTAGATCTGTTTATATCTCTCCTTCTTTATGTTGATCTTGTGAACAAAAATTTGAAAAGCATTTTTGTTTTCATTTTTTTCCTAATTCTTACATTGTTTCAAATCTTAGGGCGTGAAAGGAGCTCAAGAGTTGCATACTTGAACCTATGTAGATCCACCTATTAAGGTTTACATATCGGCATTCATTGAAACCAAAACTCAAGATGCTCTGTTCTCCTTGACTTTCTGTCTATTTTGGAGCAAAGAGAGAATACTTGTATAATGACCCTTTTAAGGGAACCTAGTTTCAGTTTTTTATTTTTCTTTCTGAAGGTTGTTTCTTATTGTTTTTAATTTACTACTTGACCCAACTTTATGTGTTTAGTGGTGGACACATGGAGTACCAGAGATCATTCCATGTTGCAACATTGTCTCCTGTCCAATGTGCAACATGGGCCCCTGATCCAGGAAAGGTATAATGGGTTAGTAAATGGCCTCCTTTTAATTCAATGTTGTGTTTGTCATGATAGCCTCTGATAGAACTTATATTATGAGCAGTGTATTCCAAGATATGTTCATAGTGAACAACTCTAGCAGCCATGGGATTTTGACCCAGTGGTCTGTGTATTCCAGAAGTATTGATTTTGTAAGGGGGGTTATCCTATCTGGTGGTGTTGGCAGTGCTTCAAACTAAGCAATAATACGTCTGTGCAATTACTTTGACTATAATTATTTGTCCTCTTTGTTAAACATGTTGTGAATTATTCTTTAATGCACAAGTCTCAGAGAGGTCTGCTATTTTTGACAAGCATCCATTATGTAGTGGAATCTTAGATGTTTATGAATCTATAGTAGATGGACATACTAATAAGCCACAACAATATTTACAACTTGTAGTAGACCTATAATTATTTTATGAAATATAGCTACAATACCTATGACTATTTTTTCTTGAAATAGGTTTGTCTAGAGACTTCAAGGGAAAAGTCAACAAGTTGGTATCTCCACATGCATCTCAAATTTACTTTATTTTAATAGATACATCACTCAAGCCTCATATAGATTGGGCCCTTCCTCTCAAGGGTTTGATCAAGTTCAATTTTGAGGTGTCTCTAAGGGTAATCATTGAAATGCACGGGCTGGGGTAGTTTGAAGACTTTTGTTCATGAATTTTTATGGCTGGTTACCATATTCACCTTGCAGATTTTATAACAACCCTATCCACCAATGGATAGAGAAAACATGAAGCGGTACATGTCCTCCTTATGATCATGATTACCACTTACATAAATTTATTTTTCACGTTATGATTGTTGTCCTCCCTCACTTTCATTAAATAAATAAAGGAGAAGTATTTTCAGAATTCATATTGAACACATGCTTGTGTTAAGAGAGATAGAGCGAACTTGTATTTTTCATTATAATTTGTCTTCTTTATCTTGAACAGTAGGGTTCATGAGAAGATTCAAGAAGAAGAGATGGGATTTGTGGCATAAGTTTACCCCAATACTATTTGGACTGTTTGAAGTGGAGGAGATAGTGAAAGACTTATGTATTCTCTTGTACACTCGTGGGATGCAAGTTTGGGTGCCAAAGTAAACTTGTTTGGATGTTTGGTGGAATAACCAATACTAGTTAAGAGAGATTAACCTAGAGGATAGTGTTCTTTATTTTGGGTGGATCCTTGGTTTTTTGTTGCATATTCATTGAGATTGTGTTCAAGTTTCCTATTTCAAATCCATTGGCAGTCAAAGAGGGATTCTCAGCACTTTTCAAACTGAACATACATGGGCACACTTACATTACATTGTGTAGCCACAAATACCCATATGCATTTTATCCTACTTGGTCTCTCCCATGTCAACTTTGACAAAATTTGCTGCGAGAATTTATTGGTTACATTACAGACATCTGTTGCCTTCAAAAGATTCAATTTGATTAGTTTGAGAATTCATAAGTAAATCTGATCAGGAAATGAACCCCTATAAAAAGAGGTCTTGCGTAGACATCAATCTAGTAGGAAAATTACTTGAACTAACAGATACTACATACACAAAAGATGCCCTAGATAGCTACAAGTGGTAGCAGGCTACAAAGTACAACTATGTCTTCAACCCAAACTAGTTCAAGTTTTTCATGTTAAACTTGGTACTGAAACCAAGTACTTATTGAAGAGATATGAAATCAGTCAAAGGATCTTGAGAATCAGAGGGAGAAGTCCTTATATGTGAGATATGCCATGACATGTAATAGATGGAAGTGTTAAAAAAATTCAAAGGAATTGACTATGATGAGATCTCTACCAGGTATACTTCCATTAGATTCATTATATCCCTTGCTACAGTTTTTGGTTGGAAATTTCACCAGATAAATGTTAAGATTTTTTTTCTTAACGGTGAAGTTGAGAAAGAAGTTATATCAAACAACATGAGGGGTTCGTAATCCATGGGAAAGAATCCCATGAATTGAAGCAAGCTTCGAGAACTTGTTATGGAAGAATTAACAGTTTCTCTACAAACTCTTGCGTTCACCAAGAGTATTGCATATTCCAATCTTTATATAAATATTGTACATAATCATCCTGTTATTTGTTCCTTACATGAAAGGAAAATTTGATAGCTCAGACTAAGAGGGAACTTTTCAAAAAAAATTGAAATAAAATACTTAGGTCTTTTTGCATTATTTTTTGAGCTTAGAATTGTGGCAGAAACTAGGTGAGATCCTTTTCTCACAAGAGAAAGTATACAGTTGATATGATATGCAGACTTGGCATGTTGGACTGTAAGTCCATATCCACACCGATGATTTCTAACCTGAAGAAGTTACAAGACCAAGCTATAGATTCAGATCTGGAAGGCCTCACTATCATTGGGTCCTTAATGTATCTTATACATACCAGACCATATATTTATCATGCAATGAATTCCCTCAACCATTTCATGTGTGAACCAAAGCATATTCATATGGTTTATGTTAAACATATTCTAATGTGTTCGGGGGACTATATCCTATGGGCTTAGATACACTTCCAGTGGAGGTGTAATACTTCAGGGATATATAGATTCAGATTTGATGGGCAGTATAGTGGACCAGAAGAGTAATTCTGGATATTGTTTCAGTTTGGGTTCAACTATGATCTCCTAGTCCAACAAGAAATAGGGCTCCATAGCCGAGAACACTATAGAGGCAGAATACATTATTGCAAGTGCTGCTAGTAAAGAAGCAGCGTGGCTCAGAAAGCTACTCTCAGATTTGTTTAGTGTTGAGTTGGAACCCACAGTAATCCACTGTGATAACCAGAGTTGTGTAAATATTTCTGTGATTCCTGTGTTTTTATGACAAAACACATTGAGATGAGATATCACTATGTTCGGGACATAGTGTAGAAGAACATTCTCGGTGTTCAGTATGTTCTGGCGGTGGAACAAACCACAGATATTTAGACCAAGCCTCTGTCATTGACAAAGTATGTGTACTTTCAAGACAATCTTGGTGTTGCTGAGAATGTCTCTCTTGTTGAGAGGGAGTGTTGAAATTAATGCATCTACAAGATCCATTCTCCAAAGGATGTAAAAGACCCTAGTTATGGACTAGGGCCCCCGACACCCTCCTGGGATTTCTTGGTATGAGACCAAGAAGTGAGGGCCATGGAAAAATACCCTAGTGAGGGCCCCCAAGTATATGACTGGGGTTCTTAGTCTTGGACCAAGCAGCGAGTCCCTAGATGTGTCTAGGGCCCCTAGCTGTGTTCTAGGGAATCCTTGATCAGTGCTTGGATTGATCCTGGGAAGTGTTCCTTGGTGGTTGATATAAATACCTAGATGTCTCTAGGGCCCCTGGATGTGTTCCAGGGAACCCTTGCTTAATGTATGGGTTGATCCTTGGTCTTGTATCTTGGTGGATAATACCCTAGATGTGTTTTAGGGCCCCCATATGTGTTCTTGGGAAAACTGGTCTTTGACTAGGTAGATCTTGGTGTAATACCTAGATGTGTTGATGTGTGATCATCTTCCTCTCTCCCGGGATGGTCCATGAGACCTAGGAGTACCTATGAATATGGACATGGCCACATTGTTGATGTACCCTCTTATGTAGTGATGATAAAGTTTATATGTCACTATGAGACTCATGTGGACATGTTTTTTCCATTATGGAACCCCCATTGAATTTATCTTAACAGGTATCCCCTTGTTGTTTTTCTTTCCCTCTTGGTTTATGTGATTGGATTTCATTTTATGTGATTGCATTTTATTTTATGTGATTGGATTTTATTATATGTAATTAGGGTTTTAATTAATATTAATTGACATATTAATTAATATTTATATTAATTAAATGTCAATAATTAATAATAATTCTAATTACCCTAACCCATCTTCCTAACTATAAATATGACCCTACCCTATTGGATTCCTACTCACTCACACTCACTCTCTCCCCTTTCTCCTTGCTGTGGCTACCTCAGTGACACTTCTCCCTTGTTGGTGCAACCTCTCTTTTGTTATCAGTTGCATATATAGTTGGCTGGAAGCTTCTTCATTGGGTTTGTTGATGTGTGGTTGTTGGATCTGTCTCCCCTTGAGATGTAAGGTGCCTCCCGTGTTGCCTAGAGCTGCCAGACCTGTGTCATTAGCTACCAGACTTATTATGTGGGTGTTGGATCTCTCTTTAGGGCCACGAACCTGTGTACAAGTGTCACAAACTCTATTTTGGCTCTTCGCTTTGCTATGTGGGCTCTCTTCTGGCTGTCGTGTGGAGTATTGAGATCCCTATGGGGGTTATCATCTTGTTGTCCGATTTTCTGAGTTGGGGTTTTTGCAGCCTGCTTCTGGAGAGTTTGCTACCTTGTTGTCCACTTTTCTGAGTTGAAAACTTGTTGTCCTGCTTATGGAGGGTTAGCTACCTTGTTGTCCACTTTTCAAAGTTGAAATTTTGTTGTCTTGCTTGTGGAGAATCTCTTTTATTTTCCTTTTTGTCCAAATCTATGTGGAGGGTTTGCTTGTGGTCACTTTCCTTGTTGTTCATATCTGCGTTAAAGGTTTACTTGTGGAGAATCTTGGTTACTGAATTTCTGTCCATTGTTCATTCATGTGCTTTATCTTTGTTTTGTGGAGGGTTATCTCTGCTGAGGTATTACTATTATTTACTTGTCTGAGGGTTTATTGTTGTTTCTTTGGGGGGTTTCTATCATTGGAAAAATTGTCCCATAGTCCACATTGACAGAGATCAAACCCTAGAGGTTTGATCTAGGAACCTAAACTAAATTCTGAGTATATTTACAGAGGCTTGCATACACACATGTGACAGGTACATCTATCATTGAATCAGGAGGTAAGATAAAAGTTTATTTCTTATACTCATAAATTTTGTATGTTTCCAGATCTGTTTATATCTCTCCTTCTTTATGTTGATCTTGTGAACAAAAATTTTAAAATCATTTTTGTTTTCATTTTTTTCGTAATTCTAACAAACAAGAAGTCATTGGGCTGATATTTGAAATTTGAGAATAAGCTACTCTTCCACTTTTTGTTTGCTGATAAAAAATGTATAATGTTCCTTATTGCTCCTTTGTAGTTGTTTTTGTATAAGAAAACAATTTTTTTAAACCATATAATGCTTCTTGTTTCTTGAATGGTTTTTATTTAGTAAAAAAAAAATTTACACATGTAAAAATCAATTAAAAAATAACTTATGATGAGGATAGATACGTGCCACTTGTTTGACCCTTCCTTGGCATTTTTACCTTTAAATAATGAAACATATTATTCCATTACTTTCCCATTGGATACTGTTGTTGAGTTATATTCCTTGTCAACTCATCCAAATAAATATACCTCTCATATGATGGTGGGGGAAGATTCTTGAAAATAATTCTTAGAGTGTACAACAATGCAAAATCCCCAGCCAACATATCCATTGCATCTTGTCCTTTCAGGGGTCCTTCAACTTGTGCAAATATACTATCATAATTTCTCCTATCATCCGGGAGTTTCTAATATTTTTTCTATGGATAGAGGTTTCCATTTCCATCCCAAAAGTTAGGAAATCGAAAGCTGATCACCTCACTAATTTTTTTATTGAAGGCATAAATATCACGAGTAAGCTCATGTTCCTTATTCTCTCCACTCTGCATGAGTATCCTCTTGGACAAGACCTTTTAGGCATCTATGATGATGATGGTTATGTCTTCAACGTTTAGTTCTCTAATCTCCTCCTTGAATCTACTATTTAGAAACTTGATTATATTATTATCCATATTTGTCTTGTCTTCCAATTTTGAAGTTGTCTTCTTAATGTATTTGAAGACCACGTTAATCAGTTCAATCTATTCTTGTATCAACTTAAGTTGGGCCCAATTATGAAAGATTGTTGTTGATATATGGTCCCAAATCATGTGTTTGGATCCTTTCAATGTTTCTTTTCCTATAACTCTGTGTTTTATCTGATCCAATTCTTGTTCAACTTGTTCCTTTGCATCATTCGCCTTTCTCAAGAGTACCTATCTACTCTTGATATGCTCTTCTAACTATGTTTTCCTAGACATACTAAATTTGAGCTTATCTGTGACAATGCCAAGCTCCATTTCCTTAACACTTAGGTCTGACATAACCTTGGATAGGCCCTCATCTGTATCCAAAGGAGTAACTGGAAATTTAGATTCCTTTGATGTTTACAAAATTTGCTCGTGTTACTCTTTCAAGGACTAATTTTTTGTTTTTCATATTTCTATAGTATTCTGGATTTCCACCAATATTTGGTATAACTACTCCTCTTCATGTCTAGATTGTAGCTCAAGAGTTTGTACATGTTTTTCCTCTGGAATATTTATCTTCTTTTTCAAGACCTTGATTTCATTATCATTTTGTCTCATCAAATCTCCCAGAGCTTTGGGATTTTGGGGATCTTCTCCCAAAGAAACATTTTTTCTCTCCAGTTCAATTATCTAGATTTGGTTGGCCTTGGTTGTTTCTCTTTCCTATTTCAACTTCCTTAAAAATTTTATGGCCATATCCCTCATATTATTTTCACTTGAATAATATTGGAACACCCCTATGTACAACAGGTCACTAGCTTTCTTGTGTAGCTCAACCATGTTCCCAGGTTTAACACTTCCCATCTTGACTTTTATCTGGGTAGCCTTGTAATCTGTTCGAGTGAGGGGTTTTGGCACTTTTGCTTCCAACACAACCAAGTTCAAAGTGTTTTGTTGATAATCCATGACTGAGAGAAACTTTGTTTGATTTTTTTACTAGAGGGCACAATTCTCTTCCTATCTCTTGATTCTACCTCCTTATATCAGAGTAGTGAGAGAAGAGAATTGGAGTCTTCTGAGAATATCCTCCTAAGGTAGCAGTAATGGCTTATCCAACTGATAATAGGGATGATGGAATATTCTCTATTGAGAGAGTGGAGGTTTCAAGCGCTGACCCTTCCTCACTAGATCTATATGTAATCTATGGTAATATTTTCCCCTTATCCAAAATGTTTGTAAGTGAATCCTTTATATCTATCCCTTTATCATTCTCTGTATTTTTTCTCTTTTGGTCATTAGTTTCCATATCATAATGTAGGTCCGAAAAATTCCTCTTCCATAGGAGAACTTCTTGTTTTTGAGAATTATGAGAGGATTTTACTAGATCTGATTGATCAGTAGCTGAATTTTCCACTTCTATCAGTAAGATCTACCTTACCTCTTCCCATGAATCTAGGTTGGAAGAACTTTCTATAATGTGGTATGATTGATGTTTGTATGTGGGCCTCCTTGCAACAATTACACCATGTGGATCATATATCAACCTTCTTTATTTCTCACAGTCAAATTGTTGCAACATCTCCTAAACAAAATTTAATGCAATCCTCAGCTTAACCAGGAATGGATCGACTTCTTTGGGCAGCTTGAAAGTAATTGCCTACTTGTGTTGGGAAAATTGTTGATGATCTGATAAAATCCTCTACCTTATATATTCCAATTCAAATATCCTTGGGGTCAATAAAACTGGAAGCTTGTATGGTTCTTGTTCAAAACCATAAATCATAATTAGAGTGTAGTTTTCATCCAAATACAAGTCTCATGTACTGGTCACTTTACTTATCTTTAATATTTTCTTCACCCGATTAAAAATCCTAGTGGGTTGCACCATGTAGATCAAAGTGTAAAAAGAACTCATGAATTTGTTAACAAAAAGAGTAAAACCATGATTGTTCTCCTTCCTCCTATTTCTTCATTCCATTCAAACATAGGTTTGGGGTTCCTATATCATCTCCTACCTTTACTCCCAAACTCTTAAAGTAAGAAGAGTTATTGAATATGATCAAATAGACCTGTTGGACCTGATACCTAAAGGATTTTTTAGAATGAAATTTGGACAATCAAAAGTTAATGACTCCAGCTAAGAACTCAACATAATCAAATTTGGTCCATGTCATGGATTTTGGAGGACTTAAGACTGAAAATGGGCCTAAAATGGACTCACCTATATTATTTTCATGATCATAACCAAGAATTTGACAAATCATGGAAATGGATTGCTTGGTTATGTCAGGGAAAATAGATGATTTGAATGGAGGAGGGTTAGATGAGAGTGGGGTATTTGCAGCCAACAATTTACCTAGCAACTTATCCTTTTTCCAGTTATTGTGAGAAATATTACCCTATGGATAGGCTATGCTCCCCTTTGGACCAAAACACCTATCTTTGGTCCAAAGATAGAAGTGAACAAGTGGTTACTACTTTCCCTATAGATCTAACTCAATCAATCAAGCAAGAGAGAAGAAGAATATGTCGAACCTTATTGCGATGTTCGTCTTTGCTTCTCCAATCCCTAGGCTTGATATCCAAGCTCCTCAATGCAATTGATGTCCTGCAAAGACTAGCAAAGGAACTCTTCCTCCTACTCTAGATGATTATATAAATCAAATCTATCTATGAAKACTGAAAYGACAATAKACATGAAAATGTAGAACACATGAACTTGGAGGGGATAGGCCAAGTTGATATTAATTGGAAAGCCAAAGAAGTCACTTACAAAGCATGATTGACGATGCAATCACTTCTCCAAGCTCTCCCCKTCCATCCCTTGCATGAAAAACTTGAAATYAAAGTGTTGATGCTTCTYCCAAGATCAAAGGTTTGATACATAGATTACTCTCCCATTCACCTTGSAAATACCTTCAATATATAGGMTTTGAGAGGCTCAACCACCATGAGAAARTGAAGGATATGGTTGAGGATATGGATCCTTAAGTTAGGATTTATATCCTAATATAGATCCATAGCATAGGASTCAAACACAACCAACCTTATCCCAAGAKATTTGGCCCTTAGAAAGAGGTGGAGGATCCCATGATTCCCTCTAACAATATTGGCGCCCCCCCTAGTGAGAGACAGAGCATCATGGCTCCCCCTTAAMAAGGCTAAAGGATCATTGGAGTCCCCCCAGTATGGGTAGGGGAGTTCCATCCTTCTAAAATGCTCAAATTTGGTTGAAATTTCCAAGAAAAAGGCATGTTTCTATTGTCAAATGATGGGGCTTCTTCTTCCAACATGACTTAGGGATTGTGACAACCATTTTCATGGTGTCAAGGGGTTGACACACTCAGCAAAGTGAATGAGACAGTAGGTAAGGTGCAGATGACACTTGCAACAGTTCATGCAACACTTAACAAGGTGCATATGTCACTTTGCGATACTTGCGACACTCAAGTGTGACATTTTGGTGTGTAACAGTAGTTGAGACAATGACTGATATTTAGAAGCCAGGAGATCATCATCTAGAGGTTCCCTAGAACCAGGATCATAAAAATGGAGCACCTATACAATGGATTCATTTGAAATTTGGAAAATGACCCTACACCCATATGCAATGGTTATATGCTATTTGTTATCATCGTAATTGATAGCACAACACTCGAACAACTCGGGAAATTGATAGGCTTGAGGAATTATAGGCCGGGTCAGGTTCGATTCCCATAAAAACAAATAATATCTCCCTACATTGGCACCCATATGATCTCTATGGATCAATTGGTGAAGTTCGGGGTAATAAAGAGCATGGTCAAAAACATCCCTCTCTTTGTCCTCTAGGTTGTCTTGAGGGGTTGGTTGTTTTGGTTCATTTTGGGGTTGACTAGGGATTGTATTAATCTCCATATTGTCACTTCAACAGGTAAAAATGGTCAGATAGATGAAAAGTAAGAGTTAATACGGTTTGTATTATCTTTTTTGATGTTCGAAGGAGGTGTGTACATGTTTTTGTCAATGTTATGGTTTGACTTGGGTTTTAGGATTGATTATGCAACAACTACGATAATAAACAATTAAAACCCCTTTTATCCCTTTTTATACCAATTTGGATCCACGTGTCACCTTCGCATTGGAAAGATTTTTTTTAATTTGAGGAAGCGCAAAAATTTGAGTGGTGACATTGATGATGTCAGCAAGATACCATGGCCACGTTCCAGGCTATTATTAGTCCAAGTGGTTTTCTATGTGGCACTTGTGTGAGGGCATGAAGACCCCTAGTTGGGTCACATGTCTCCTGGTTAGAATGACTCATTGTCATCAACATGCGCTGATGGGTGGACCCCTATACATGTGTCATATCCTTATTGGGCCACATACATGCCACGATATGAGGTGAAGTGTCATGTACTTTGCCCCAATAGTGTCAATAGGTAATGTGTCATCATCTAACTAGGCACCGAATTGTATGCAATGGGATTGTTTTATGGAAAACTAGAAGTGGTATCATATGCTCGACTAGGTGGTTTTCCTGAGCCTTTGAACGATGTGAAACCAATAAACGGTCGACAAGTGGCGAGGGAAAAATTGTTCCTTGCATCGTGAAAAATTCATCACTAGTGTGCATGTCCAGAATGCAAAATGTGTCATGGACCATTGATCATCGGGACCAATATGTGTTGCATCCCCAGTTGTTGTCCTTTGGTTTTCAGTAGCACAACTTTGATCAACGTTGTTAGATCATAGTATTGGCACTTGGACGTCAATTTAACCCCCCGTGACCGATGTGAATAAGCATTTATTGAATTTCTTAGGCCCTTTTTGAGCCTGAGATAAGCCCCTTTTCTATCATTTAAGCACATTTAGCCACATATGCCCCTATTTCTTCAAATTTATAACTTGTAAGGATAGATTATTTCAAAGTGTGTTTTTAGCATAGCTCTCTTTCCTTAGTAACTTAGAAAACTGATTGTTAATTTTCCATTCTGCTCACTGTCATTGAGAAATTTGATATTGTACTAACTCTATTCTTGTCTTCAACCACTAAAAAAACTCAAAATTGTTTTTCGCCTTTTGTTCTTTTTCTATTTTTTATTTGCAATCTAGGGTTTACATTGTTTATTATTTAGACCAGATTGCTTGAGCTTCAATGGTATATCTTATATTCAATTCATTCTAACTTGATTTCAAATAACATCTATATGGCT
>JASDQU010241529.1:41257-53581 GCA_032191745.1 Picea mariana
GAACAAGAGGGTCTTGGATCTAATTACTCGTTCACTTACTTCAAAGGATCTAAAACCTAGTTTAATAAGGCATTTATGATTTAATTTGAACTTAACCATTTGTGGATGCCCTTAAGTGCTTGGAATGAATGGAAACAAGTCTCACCTAGATCATTCATCTTTGTTTCATTAGAGAGTTTCTCATAGTTACTCTCACACATAATAAATGATGATGGAATGATTTTTTGTGTACTATTGTTAAATAATTTACTGAATACATGTATGAATGAGGGTTTGCAATTTATCATTTATTACACCTTTTTAGCAATGTTATGAAGGTTTCTTTCTCCAAACTGTCCTAGATACCAAATCAATGATCTAAAAGGTCAAATGACTCTTCCTAATTGCAAGTAGTTGTCTCTCCTTTACTGTTGTTCAAGAGTTTATTTAACTGTCCTAATATGTATAGATAAAGTGTTTGGTGATGGGGGTGTAACAATATTTTGTTTGCAAATATTTTAACATGATCATAATCTATTTTATCTCAAATTATGAATTGATGCTAGATACATACTAACGACCTCAGAAAAGAACAAATTGTTGCACCTTTTCATGACTATCTAAAGGTTGGTCTTACTATCTAAAAGTGCATATTAAATCTCAATTTGCATTGATATTGCATGATTGTCAAAGTTATATTTTGTTATAGTCTAAAGAGAATTTTTGTGATCTATTTATTTGATGTAAAATATGATGTCAAATACTGTCATAAGTGACCAATAGTCTGAGGTATCATTCAAAACAAAATCTCACTTTGGTAATGGTTTAACCTTGTTGCCCAATACATAACTGTCAGTGCTTGTTTGTTTGTTGTCACATCATATAGTTTAGGCACATATTTTGCTTGGTTTTGCTTCGTTAAATTGTGCCACTTATTAAAGGTACTTCATGGTTTATATCATTGTTGTTTATGGTTTAATTAACATTACCTTGTTCTTCTATTCTTACTTTGCAATTTTGTTTGGACACTTGTTAATGATATATGATACTTGTTGTATTCACCACATAATTGTAACAACAATACAAACAATATTTCTCATCATTTCGATGATTATATGTTTGCACTTATAATGTAATATGTCCTCGTTATTTGGCTAAACATTGGTACATTACATGTGGATGGATAAATGGTAAATGATGAATGGTACATGTCTTATTGCTTCACTACATTGACACTCATACCTTTCTAGTTTGAATGAAATACATATATCTCATGTTCTAAGCACCTCTGTTCAATTGAGCTTAATTATATAAATCATATTCACTTTAAACTCATCATTGATCAATATTTCCAGTTCTCTCTCATACTTAGTGTGTTATACATGCAATATAAGTTATAAACTCTAAGTCAAACCAAGTCTTGAGCTTTTCCCTTCCAAACACAATGATAGGACTTATTATTAACTCCTTAGGAAAACCCTCTTTAGGTTAGAAACCCTAAACTTAAAGTGTAGAGGCAAGGCCATTGAGGTGACAATGGGTATCTTTCTTATTTGTTTCCCCAAGCTCTCCTTCGCAGGGCAAGACTTTCCTTAAACAAGAGATTGAGTGGTAATAGAGATGATTATAAAAAAACTCTAGTTTCACACTATAATAAAGATGCCACTAGCCAATAGTTTTTGTATCATCCAAAATAATTGAGAGTAAGGTTCACTCTCACTCTGATACCATATCGAGATTTATAAGGGTCAACAAAGGAATCGATGGAACCACATCTCACCCAAATTCTAAAATAGGCTCCTCATAGATGTGCTAGAGAGAGATAGGTCTAGTACGTTTGAAAAAGTGAAAAAGACAAGAAAAAGTGTTGAAAACATAAATACATAAGTGTGCTTAAGAGAAATATGTCGATCACATGAGAGAATGCAAAAATTAAGCACCCTCAAGGTGTAACAAATATAATAATAATAATAAAGTTAGTGAAAGGTCAAAGGGAACATACTCATTCACCCTGTAACCAATCAATGCATATAAGTATACCATCACAAGGCTCATTGTAACATTATCAATCTTATCGATTATCTATTATTCAATACAAATTCTTATATATTTGAAGAATTCTATTTATCTACAATTTTTATCAGAGCCTTTGATTTATCTAAGTCTGGGTTAATTTTTCACATCCTTCAAATTGTTGTTGTGTACAACCATCAATTACAACATTGTATTTTCATATGTTGCCACATAAATCCCATACAACTGTATTCAACTTGGAGGCCATTTGCATACGTTGTTATGTATATATTAGTTAATTCATTGTGGGAAAGATTGTAATGGAAGAGGAATTATTACTGAAAGACATAGGGGAAGGGGGTCACAAGCGTTTGTATCATCAAATTGACTTTCACCAATATAAGGAACACATATTGGGAGAAATTGTAACCACAGAATATGACCTTAATAGAAGTGCATACATTTGCAAGGTGCACTACAAGAATTGCGATAAGACATATATTCTACATCTCAGAGGGGTCATTCTATACAATTTTGTATAGGTGATGTTGCCAATAAATTTTGTATGCCTATTCGTACACCAATTGTCATGTCTATGTTGCATGTTTCAGACATTGGTTTCACATGTTCGTTGTTTCCATCAATTCAATTTTGTACTTAGTTGCCAATCTGTCCATTCGTAATCCCTTACAACATTTGCCATGCACATCCAATCACATATGTTTTCCATAAAATGTCTAATTCCTCTTGTTGTACAACTACCTTTTTCTTATCCCAATATGATTTTTTTATGGGTATCATCATTGTGGTGAGATAAGGTTGACTAAGCCATCACCATCAAAATTCATTCCCCAAAAAATTACCTTTTGTTTTAATTTGGAATTTATATAGTAAAGTTGGCTTGGTTATAAAATTTTAAAATTTATTAAATTAAAAAATCTATATTAAAAAATTTAAATTTATTAAATATTAAACTCCCAACCTTGTATACTTTGGAAAGAAGGTAAAATTAAAGTGGGCCCTCAAAAATTCCAACACCAAAATGGGTAATAATGGAAAAGCGCAAGTAGAGGATCATCATTATGAAGATGAATACAATGGCACCACACAAATTATAGATAGGATTGTGAACTCTAAAAAGGAACTAGGGAAACAAATTGACAAATTAATAGGAAATAGGGACAGACTTGACAAATTATTTGAAGATTACCAAAGACAATGGCTACAGTTAATAAAGAATTAATAAAGAAGGGAAATATTTGTTGGAAATGTGATAGGAGATGGATTCTAGGACATCTATGTGAGGAAAATTTACTACACATTAAAAACAGTGGACGAAAAGGTAGTAAGAATTTCAAACCCAACAAACAAAATTTCTAGTGGGTAAAATTTAGAGCTTGAAAAGGAAAAGGCATAAAGAATGATTAATGAGAATAGAGAAGGAGTTGATCGACTAACTAGTAATCAAGATGATTCAATAATAGATCTTGAATATTATGAAAATCAACTTGAAAGTCCAAACTCATCGACCACAATGCATGAAAGAGGTCAAGGTAGAACAAGTTCACCCAATAGATTTAAAATAAAAATACCAACAATTGATAATGAAGCACCACCAAATATATCAGTATCTTCAATTTGTTACACCTAGAAATATAGAAATGAAGAAGAAATGATTCGTACATAAACTATTATTCAAAAGGATCAAATACAATAACTAATTGCAAAATATATTCCACCTCATGATCCATGAGGATCTAAGGAACACTCACAGAGGTCTAGGAGGATCCAGAACACTCATAGAGGTCCCAGGGGGTTCATAAAAGATAAAAATTAGATCATCTCAAATGAAAAATAAAATGACATAATTGAATAGAGCTTGACAATATCTTTCCAACAACACAAAAATTTCCTCAAACGAAGTTCGTATGCAAACGTTATGGCTGGTCAAAGTTTGGTCAAACCAGGGAAAATTTTCAAATTCAAAGGGACACATGTCATATCCATACAGTTAGGATGACATCAACATGATAGAGGATGAAATCAGCAGGGACACATGGAAACACCAGAGCGTGCCACATGTCACCCAAAAATCGACTTTTCAGGGGTCCATTTGGACCAATACAATTTTGCCATGTGTCATTTGTACGAATGACATGGAAGGTCGTATGGTCCATGTGGCACTAGTGAAAGGGTGGCACATGGTGTTTGTATAACTCACATGGAAGACAGGTGACAGACAAGCTAGCATGATGTGACAAGGTCGTACCATTAGCCATTGGTAGGCCACCACGTGGGACAATCATATGGTGTCACGTGGCACCTTCCAGAAGGCCAAATTGGCCTGGGTGTTGACGATTAAAATCACAACGAGGATTTCACCCGCAAAGTATTGCTTAAGACTAATAATTATAATCTAATGAGATATATAGTTCTAGTAGGTGGGACCCTCTTGTAGATTGGGAGATCAAATATGATTCTTATTTCATGTTTATGTTGTTGTTCGACATTGCTTACATGGTTCTAATTGCGACAAGTGAATGATGAGTAGGGCATGTTATGTTTTTTTCTAAGATGTAATTTCATGTTACGATGGCCTATGTTATCCATTGCTACCATTTCTATATGTTCTTGGATTCGTTACTTTGACACCTTCACAATAGACATGTTAGTAAAAATATGTAAGAGCAGTTGAAAAGAGGAAAAATCAATATAAACAAAATGCAAAACGAAAAGTTTGAACTATGCTACTATGCTACACTACATGCATTGAAATTAGGATGATCATTGTTAATCCTAGCTAACAAGTTAATAGCTATGCAATTTATTGAGTTATATGAAGGCATGGTCGGTATGTGTTATGGTGTATTTGGCGATGGTTAAACGCGATATGGGTGGCGCTCTTGGAAATTAGTGGATGCTGGTTTCGATGCATGTTTAATTGAATGAATTAATGGATTAGTGGGTTGGTGTGTACTAAGGAATTTAAATGACTGGATGGTGGAGGCGACATGCATTTACTTCACGTCACTCCTACTCCTTCCACTAGCTACCACCCTAGTTGGGCTATTGTTCAACTGTGTTTTGTTGTGGTTAGGCTCCAACTTTCAAGCAGACGAAGAACCGCTTGACCAAGCTCATGTTTTATGGTGCTTTTGGTTACAGTTACATCTTTTCACCATCCATGAATCTGATCTGGTTACGAAATAGATATTGGCTCAGAATGTATGGGTCTATGCTTTCCTTAAGTCTGGCAATTGTGTAAAATTGTGATATTTTTTTGGAATGAATTGTTGGTGGCTTTCATCGCAATAATGTTTGAAGTCACAGTGTTATTGGTCGTTCTGAGTGTTAGCAGCCATGAAGGCTCTCTGTCATATTTTTTGGATTTAGTTGGAGGGTTTCATTTGGTCTAGAGTGGCTGGCTGTCTCCGCACATTCGTATCATTGTACCCAGTCTTTTGTTGTTATTGGGTTTACTGGGTTTGAAATGCCTTGTGTCACTGCACATTATTTCACTTGGGTATGGGTTGTTCATGTTACTGATGGTTGCGCAGTGGGTTATATTTATTCTTCTCAGCTCTGTTTTATCTTAGCGTTGTTAGTTGGTTGATTGGGAGAGACACGAAGGTTAGAACCCGTGTGTTCTAAGTGTGTTACAAGGCCAAAATGGAGCTTTTCTCCTCTGTTCATAATCTCTCCTATCTCGTGAACTGTCACCCCGTATGCAAAGTTATTGGTGGCATACCTTGTGTATGCACCATTGATATCAGAGTTTCTCATTTGATGATGGGAGTTGACATCAGCCTCCCTGTGTTGGTCCATAGAGTGAACCCTTATTTTCTTAACCCGATTTTTTATAAGAGGGAACCATATGTCATGTCAGGTATATTGTTGGTTGTTATGAGTTGTTGTTATATTGTCGATAGTGTTCGATGTTTGGCTCGTCTATGTCACTTATATTGACAATGGTGTTGGTTTTGGTATTTAGTCACTGCATTGGTTATTATGACAATCAAATTGATAAACTCAACATGGTAATTTGGTTGATTGGGGAATTTGATTGAATGCACAGTCGTTGTCTCTCATATTATGATTATTGAATTGTTGACCAAGCATTAGTTTTAATTGATTTAGTCATGGCAAATTCTTCGTGCATGATGTGTGGATATGTGGCGTTCCTACAGTGTGTTAGGTTGAGTTAATGATTACTGTGACTGTGTGTTTTAATTTCCATGGGAGTATTTAAATCGTGATGATTATGGTGTGGCCATCCACTGTATATGCTACTAATATTATTGATTGCGCCATCATAGATGGTCACGGGTTTTAAACAAAATGGTTTTGTTGCAAATTTGGTCAATTTATGAGATGAGATTAGGCTTATTGTTGCTACCTCGTTATATTGATTGATAGCCCAACATTATGGATGTTTAGATTCATAGTTTTGGACCTGTACAATCACATAAATGCTCTTGCGTTTTTTCAAATGGTCTGCGTATTCCACAACATAGTGTGAGTTGAAATTATGATTGTTGTCTATGTGTTTAAATGGAAAGTCAAGATCTTTACAATTAAAGTATGGATCATTTTGTTTGACTATCCATTGTATATGTTAAATGAATATCATGCTTATTAACAGTGATATGCATGGGTGTTGTGGCAGTATGGTCTCATTACAATTCAATTGTTAGATAGATTTGAGGGATAAAATCGTGCATGCTTTTGTGTCTGTGTTGATGGATGGTGGTTGATTTTTGATACTGAACAGAGTGGAAATAAGTGATTGTTTATTCATATGGGAATTGTTGTAAAATATTAAATGGGTAAATGAGAAGAAACATAGCTCCTCTTCAGGTTGTTGTGGATGCATGTTGTCTTGTTTTGATGACACTGTGTTAAATATTTGATTACAAACAATGAACAAGTCAATGCACATAATTAATTGAATTATACACAACAGTTTTCATTTTATCACAGTGATTATTTGGTTGGTGTTATTTCCTTTTACAGAATGGTTTTATGGATTACTTAATTAATTTTATGAACAATATCCTCTCTCTTCCCTACCATTATTTAACTTTTCACTAATTACAACCCCATCGCCTTCCCACATTCATTTTCCACTCCATGTTCTAAAATTTAATTACAGTCAAGAAGAGTTTTGTATTGAAGCAGTTTGAAGTCACAGTTTCTTGGTTGGATCACAATGATATTTTCTTTGGTTTGCATTACAATTGATTTTTTGTTGTCTTGAGCAGTAACCATATTTCTTTTTCCCCTCATTATATCATGTTTCTCTCAATACAAACCCCTCGCTTATCCCATAACCTTTGTTCACCCCATGCTCATCGATAATAGTTAAGCAATTTGTATGGATTGGATTGCATGAGTCTGATATGTTGTCGAGCCAAGATCTGTTTCATATTTTTAAAGAGTTGTCATGTATGGTTGTAAAGGAACTATTTTCTAATCAATCATGCATGCAGGAATGAGCTTCTTCAGCCAAGGCAGCCATGTCAGAGGCAACCGAGGGAGAGGTAATTGGAACAGAGGCCCAACAAGGCCAAGATTATCCATACACTTTGACGTTGACTCACAAGAGTTAGGCCAGTTGTTTCATGCCAGATTTTTCAATTGGATTGGGAAAGGAGTAGTCCAACCTAGGCTTGAAAGTCCTCCCTTCCAAGCTCCATAATCCCCTAGTATTCTCGTGCCCCTTCATGTCTCATTGCAACCCGAGGTTCCCGAAAACAATTGATGTAAAGATATTGTCCACCCAAAAGTCTCCCAACATCGTGGCTGGCCCAATTTGTCCTTACCTGCTCCCCCACCTATTAACCAGATTGTCCAAGATGCACATGTCCACTCACCAGTTCAGTCCTCTCATGCTAGCAAAAGGTTGAAAACCAAGGCCCACCATGCCCCTGACAAAGGAAAAGCCATTGTTGCCCCTTCCTCACCCTCCAATGGCTCTGATAAATTTGTGTCTTCCCGGATGCATTTGAGGGATGATTGTTCTGACGTGATCAACAAAATTAGGCCTAAAGGCTCAGCGCAGCCAAAGGAAATTTCAGAAAAATCGAAGGGGTGACAGCAAAAATCAAGGAAAGATTGCATCTCAGAGTGGGAAATATGGTTTTTGAGTTTTATTTTATTTTTTGTTGATGACAGTTGACTTCAGAAGTTTTGGACATGTTTTCTTTGGATATATGAGTGATATATTTTTTGAAAATAATTTCAAATATCAATGAGATAAATTGTCAAATGTTAATGTGATGATGAGAGTCACAAGGAGGGGTGTTTTTTCTTATTTAACTAGTTATGTTATGATTGTTAAGAGCTAAAGGGAGTCACAAGGGGTCCCACCTACTAGTTATTATTTATTTAAAAACCTTATTATGATTTATTACTTTTCCCCCTAACTAAAAAGTTGGTTGAGTTTTTAGTTAACTTAAATAATGAGGTGGTTGAACTACTTCAACCAATTCTAATTTGCTTAAAGGAAAAAGGAAAGGGAGGATAGAAGGAGAAGCATACTAAGGTTTTCTCTTTGAGTTTATATTGAGATAGTTCAGTTTTCATTCATTCCTTAATTTATCACAAGCCTAATTATTTTTTATGATAGCAGGGTCTTATTGTAGACAACAAGATTCAGGGTTGAATTACATCATTCAAACACTTTTTTTTTCAAAGGTGTTGATCTATCTTTAATAGTCTGTGTAGAATTGTTTGTTTGTGAATTAGTTTTCATGACTGACAAAGGCTATCGTGCAAAGTTGAGTGGGTAGAAATCTGTGGCAAGATAATCCAACTTTTAGAGTTCAGTTTTGATTTTCTGTCTGAGGTCCTTTTGTATGTTCCATCGGGGATGTCTAAGTTTGACTTTGGTCCAAAATTTATACATGATATTTGGTAAAGAGAATGACTCTTTGGTGAATTGGAATGAAATAAAGGATTTCTTTATGTCTCATCTATCTTGATTATGATCTTGGTGTCTTTACTTCTGTGTTTACATTTGTTTTTAGCAACTATTATATTAAGAAAATCATATTAAAATGAATTTTCCAACAAGCTTTTATTTGTGAAAAAGACTAGCCTAAGCACTTGTAATTGATACTTGTGAGTTAGGATTTTATTTTTGATGGCTATAAACCTAGGGTGACATTCCCGTCTATTTTTCTTTAGCCAAGAAGAATATGAAAATGATTGAGTAAGATCATTTCATATATTTTCCTCAACATTTATTTGGCAACCATACTGGGGAGATCTCCAATATCTCTTTGGTTAATTTTTTATACTCGATTATCATCGATACAACTTTTTTTTTCTGATATTGATTCTTTGACTGTTTTATTTCTTAATGGTTGTGCCTGTTGCAAGGAAGCCCAATATTGAGCCCGATCTTCAAGATTAGACCAACATTGCTTTGAACCTGTTTAACACCATTTTAGACACTGCAAATACCCGTGTTGAGATTAATCATTCATGGGCAACAATTGAGAGAGATATTAGTGCCCAAGAACGTTGGGAAGATAGACGTAGACAACCTAGAAATCAGCAATAGCCCTCTTGTTCCTTCAGTTTTGGCCTTTCTTTCATGTCCTTAGACTCTCGTGTCTCTAGAAGAAGAAGAGGCTTATCACCCGAAACTAACCCTATTGTTGAAATAGGAAGAAGAAACATAGTGTTATCTACCCAACAAATTTCTCTAAGAAGAACTTTGTTTGATTCTTCAAGTTCATCTTTTTATCCTTCACTTATCATCCACAATATGGAATCTAGTGGTGGCTCTGGTGGAACTGGAAGTGCTTCCTCTTCTCATTATTCATCTTCGTCGGTGATTGGTATCTTATATAGCCACCATATCCCTATCTAATCTACCACAAATCCCACCAAAGTCATTAAAAAATATGGGCTTTTACAGTTTGAAGAAGACGCCACAACCACATCGTAGCATGTGTCATCTCCTCTTAACCTAACACTTGCTACTCATCCACTTCCTAAATTCAAAGAACATCTTCCTAGGTTTTCAGGAAATAACATTGTCACTACAAACAAACACCTGGTGGCATTTTCTAATGCTTGTCACAACATATGAGCCAATGACAATGATACTTGCATGTGCTTATTTGTCAATTCCTTTGAAGGAAAGGCTGCGACCGATTTCTTTGACCTTCCTCCTAAGATTATGTCTACTTGGGAGGAGTTAATTTACTAGTTCAGATCCACTTATGGGCAATCTAGAAGTCGAGCTGAGAAGCTACGAGAATACAATAACATCGCTTATAAGGATGGTGAGACCATTAAGTCCTTCAAATTTTGTTTCACTAAGATATACAATCAGATCCCTGAGCTCATTTGACCGCAAAAATAAGCCGCTTTCATGCATTACCTTCCCCCTACTGCCATAGGCTCGAGGAAAAATCCATTGATAATATCGGTTCAGCTCTGCATACTTGTTTAGATTATGAAGAACAGCTTGAAAGAACAGGTCTTCCTCGGGGAGAATCGGTTAAACAGACATACATGTCCACTCTCTTACAACTAGTACAGGATATGAACAATCGTATGATAGAGTATGAGAGAAAAGGGACTATCTCACCTTTCACCCCTGAAGCTTCATCCTCTTCTGCACCTCCCTTTAGAAACCCAATTGAAAATAATTTTCAGCCTAAATCTATATTTCCTCGAAGTTGGTGTAACTTTTGTGAGGAACACCACGAGGAAACCACATGTGAAGTAAGGAAGAGTGTCGGAGATAAGATCTTTGGTAAAATACTAGAAAATTCTATCATTTTCCTAGATTTTGCAAAGCCAGAAGATGTCATAATCATCAATACTAGGAACAAAGCCTATGCTCCCAAGGGAAAATTTGATCCTCCCCACAATTATTCTAGCCCGAGCTCATCCTCACCCGCTGCTACTGTTCAGGTTCCTAAGGTTCCTGATAGTCAAGGAACAAATTCCCCTCTCCCCTCTTCCAAGTACAATATCTTGAATCAGTTGGCCAACATCAAAGCAAATGCAACCCTTCTGGCCATGGTTGTTGTCCCTGAGCAACATAGGCATCTGAAACAATTCATGGAAGGAAAAGATTCCGTTGTAGCCAACCTCTTTGAAGAGATGAACGAAGAGCACTCATTTGTAAATAAGGTCGGTGTTCATAACTTTAGGTACCCTGTAAAAAATCCCCCTTTTTGTATTTCTGTAAAGATTATGGATAATATTTCCCATTGTTTCCTCATTGATGGTAGTTTAGGCCCAAGTGTGATGTCGAAGATTATTATGGAAGATCTAGGCTTGTCTTATACAAATGAAAATGCCAGAAGCATGCTCCCCTATAATAGTCTACAACAAACAACCATAGGAGAGATTAAAGATGTGACCTTAGTTTTGTGTGCTCATCCTGAAATAAGGACAACCCTCAGCATTCAAGTAATCGATATGTCTGTAAGCAATTACTCAATTATCTTGGGAAAATATTGGCAAGACTTAACATGTGGATACCTCTCACTCGACGGGACACATTTATCTGTGCCTCAGAATGGTAAGAACATTATAGTCCTTATAGAGGGAATAATTACACCCTACATAGAGAGTGTTCCACAATCTAATGTAAACTATATTGAAGAGGATCTAGGAGTGTATTCCATCTTTTCTGAGGAGGAGAATATTCCTTTGGAACAAATTGATTTAGATGATGATATGTGGCACGTGCACTTTGATGGTTCATGCTCTAATGAAGGTAATGGGGCTGGCATTATCTTGGTTTCCCCTGTAGGGAAAATTCATAATTTGTCCTACACGTTGGAGTTTTCTTGTATGAACAATTTCACTGAATTCAAAGCTTTATTATTAGGCATTGAAAACGCCTATAATCTCAGTTGTGGTCACCTTTCAGTTTTGGGATATTTTGAGCTTGTTGTGAACCTGGTATGTAAAATATACTCTCCGAGCAACAAACTGATTGAACGATATACCCAAATTGTTTGGTCACTTATCTTGGACCTATTATCTTTCAGCATCACTCATGTTAAGAGGGAATTGAATTCAATGGCTGATCGGTTAGTTGTCTTTGTAGTTTCTCCTAATCAACAAACTTTGCATCACATGCCTGATTGTTCTTTTCAATCTTTATATCATCCACATATCCCTGTGTTCAAGGATAAATTCGTGAGTGCGGACACAGACCAATCTCCACAGATCCACCCGGATCTGGAACAAACCGTGACAGAATACTACTCTTTCCCTAGTTATAGAGTGTTGAATGGACAAGAGAGGAAGAATGATATACTTACTTGTAAACGCTTTCCTTATCTCTGTTGTTCC
>JASDQU010241530.1:77431-93506 GCA_032191745.1 Picea mariana
GGTTGATCCATACACAGGTGTTGTCTAATGTGCTACCACTCGAAGGGGTACTAACAGGGGTTACAAGGGTGGCCAACAGATGTGCGCTTAAGAACCACTTTTATTTCCGGCGTGTATGAATCCCTCAACCATGGGTTTATGCGCGTAACGACAAATCTCTGTGGCTTAAAGACGTCGAAATACGTCTCTACCCTGGAAAAAAAATTCCTACAATTTCTGCCAAGGAAATTGCTCTGATACCACTTGCAAAATACCAGATATAATAAATATGCAGAATAGAAATAAAATTCTAGAAATGGCAGAATAACAGTGATATATCCAGCATAATCTCCACAATAACATAGAAATGATATAACAACAACAACAGAAATAGCACTTTGATATAGAAAGCAATGTTCATAGGCCTCTTCGAGGGGGCAACCTCCAATCAAGCAGCGCTCTGTTACAATAATCTTCAAGCTAGGGTTTTCATACCCTCGACCCTTATTTATACTAAATATGTCTATCAAGAGAAGCATCTAGATGAAGATCCTTCTAGAAGCAGAAGATTCTATTAGATCTTCTTACATCTGCCTTATTCTATTTTAATGAAAGGCCTTATTAATACTGACCTTTATTACATTTGAATATATTGATCTACCTATGTGTGGGTTAGGACCCTAACAATGTTGTTTACTGGTTCATTGGTTTTTTTTTGTTCATTGGTCGTCGGTTGTTGCTTGTTATTATTTGGCTCAAGTTTGCAAGTTTGAGGTCATGGGGTTGCAGTTGGGCTTGTTCGTGCTTGCCCATTGGTTTGTTTCTTGTTGTTTTATTTTGTTTACTATGGGTTTGCAGGGTTGGGGTCCTGCGTCAGCAGTTGGAGCTTTTTTTTTTTTGCTCTTTGCGATGTTCAAGTCTTGCACCCGCAAGTGGACCTGTGGTTCTTTCGTTTGTCGTGTCTAGCGAGGTCGAGATATGGCGCCTGTCCCGTGTCCACCTATCCTACTCTTAAATTTTGCTCCAATTCTTTTTCATAGGTCTGGACCATACCTACATGTCTTTGCAAAATGTTCTTGTAGAAGAAAAGGATACTGAGATGGTGCTAGCAAGAGTGGTGTTCCGTGGATTGCAAATTGCAGTATTCAATTTCTATGATGTTTGGCATGCAACATTGCTAGCATAATGAATGTGTTCTCAAATGAATCACACCATTTACATTTGGACGAAAACATTATCATTCTAGGATACTTCAATGTTGACATGATACGAAATAGTGTCATAACAAATAATTGGACAACTGCATGTGCAATTACAATGTCTGTTGTCTTTTTGTTAAGATAAAACATGTGCAAAATGCACTTATTAACCATAAATGGTGAAATGTGTCCATATCACAATACAACCTCTTTATCATGTACAGAGACTGGTGTGACCATGATACAATTTGTCTTGTACTTGAAATATGAGATGTACACCAAAGATATTGCAAAATTATATTTATGTGTCTCAAAGCATGTCTGGATACTTTGCTGCAGAAAACCAAAATCATTCAGCTATGGCCATGCAATTTCTTAATGTTCTCTAGCTTGTAATATATTTTGGGCAGGAAAAACTTTATATAATTACAACCATGGATGGAGAAAAGCAAAGGTTCATGTTTCTAACTATCTTTTATTCTATTCATTGATTCTCATTTAGTGTATGTACATATTACTTGTTCTCCCCTGCATACCAGCTTCCATTTATGTTCATTGTATTTTGTGCATTCCTACATTGAAACATACCAAATAGCTAGAGAAAACGAAGGAGTCTTTACTACAGGTATGGAAGAGGAGATACAAAGGTACATGCTTGTATTGTTATTTCATATTCCATTGTTTTTTATTTCATTTATTGTCTGAATATTTGTTCACCTAATTTATTGTATGTAGATATTGTGTATGTTCCTACTGAATAATTTATCTTCATGTCTTTTGTATTTTCTATGCCGCTACATTGAAATAAATCGAACTCTATTTTTTTTTTCATGTCTTCCTGCATACTAACTTCCTTCATGTCCATTGTATTTTTCTGCATTGCTACATTTAAATAAACAGAGTGGCTAGAGAAGATGATGGACTCTTTGTCATGAATGTAGAGGATGAGTTACAAAGGTGCATGCCTCTATTGTTATTTCATATTCCAGTGTTTAGTATTTCATTTATTGTCTGTATATTTTTTCTACTTGTTCTATTAATTTGCACCTATTTTACTGTATGTAGATACTACATATCTTTCTACATAGTAACGTATCCTCATGTGAATTGTATTCTCTTTACTACTACATTGAAATTTTTTAGAATTGTATTTCTTTTTTTAACATGTCTTTTTGCATACTAACTTACCTTCATGTCCATTGTATGTTGGATGTTGCTACATTGAAACAAACAAATTGGTTGGACATGAAGATGAATTCTTATATGCCACAGCAAAGGGGGATGTAGTACATTCTTCGAAAAGGTATACCAACTGCTAGTAAATCAAACACACAAAACAGGTGGGTGCATATAATATTGGACTAGAAAATGATGATTTGGCAACAATGGGCCTTTTTTGAGACTTCCCTCTTCCAAACATTTCCCTCCCCATTTCTAATTTTCCCACTTTCTATTATCCTTTTTCTTCCCCTCTTCAATACTTAACCGAATTCCCCTTCGTTTTTCTCTTCTATTTTCTCTTTTTGGTTGCTTTGTGTAGTCATATTTCTGAAAATGTCTAGGTGTGTGGGTTGGTGGACTCACAGGTTCACATTTATACTCATGCTTCTATATTAGGACTCCGATCGATGGTTTCCTCATTCCATACTTAGCCACATTTTCGATCATGGGTTCCCGGGCTGGCGGGTTCAAGATTGCACCTCTAGCTTCAATAGTTCCACGAGATACAGATTGGCCATTGTACCCCCCCCATCATGCCCTTTTTCTTGTTACACATTTTTGCAGTAAAAATCTGAGGCATACAATTTGACCGTCGAATCCACATGTTTCCTGAGTATTCCTTGACACCCTATTTCTTATTTCATCTCCTTCGACCCTGTATGTGAGATTCAGAACAATTATGGACAATATACAATGCATATTCTTATTTAGTCCTTCTTATGTTCATCTACACAGGCTTGCATCAAAAAAAGTTGGACTAGTGACATGGCCATGAGTAGTCAATCACCGCAAACATCAACAGACCAACAAGGCCAAAGGTAAATATGCATATATTGTGTTCCTCATATGTTTACCAAAAAAATATCCTCAGTTATTTATTCATATATGCCATGGTAAATATGTTGATATCATATGCAACACATACTTTGCAGTTCATAAGAAGTATCAACAAGCGCAAGTGAGACGCCAAACATAGCACAAGCTCCGCAGACTAAGTGGTTTATTTGCAAAAATCTGGCTCCACACTTCATCCAAGTTGTGTGTCTACTTGTAGATTTATGCCAGGAAAAAAGAAAAAGAAATAAATAATGTAGACTACCATTCACATTAATTTTCCTGTTCAAAAAATGTCACCAGGTCTAAACTTATAACACCCAAAATACTATCAATAGAAGGCTTGAACAGCCATTGAACTGGACAAATGTTCGTCAGGGACATAATGGTCATCTATAGCACCTACTTGGGCAAGGCAAACAAAACTAGATCCATTATGCATGTTGACATGAAAGACAACGAGGCCCTGATGACAATCACACTGACTATTACCACACAACTTGTCCAGAAACATGCAGAAAAGATATTTCCAAGTAATGGGATATCCATTACAAATTTTAATATATTGCCCAAAATAGTATATGACCATGGTGATTGTGATCGGATTATATCGCTCAATGAAACAAGTATTATGGAAAAAAATTCCCTCTATTTTTTCAGGATATTGTTTCATCCCAGACACAACTATCAGCAAACTTGCATAGAGCAACGACACTTACCCAATTGGAACCATTGGTGCAGTTGTCACACTCGCGAGAAAACTTGGCTCGCAACACATTCTCCGTATAAAAGATGGAGAGTCAGACAATGACAAGGAAATGGTACCATTCTCCATATCCAGTTTTGTCCTTTACTTTCACATTTCCATGTATCTCTGTTATGTTACACAACTATCTTGGTTATGTTACTTGTGGGAAACACAATTGTACATTGTACAATTAGACAACCTATGTTACAAGATGTGCTTCCTGGGTTATCAGAATTTCCATATGAAGTATACCTACAGAAAAAGGAAAAAAGTGTCTACATGTTGCGCGACTTTCGGATACATAGCAAATTTACTTTAAATGAGGACAATGCAATATTGCATATCAACTGGAAAATAAAATAAAAAATAAAAATAAAATAAAATAAAATCATATCAAGCTTTGGCAGGAAACAAAAAAATATCATGTCTATCTGTAATTTTTCTTCAATACCTAGATGAATGTTCGTCAGACTCGAGTTCTTTGGAGTTTACATCTATGGTTGTAAAATTTTATTTCCGAATATTTTGTCTCTTTTTTTGCACTTGAAAAAACAAGGAGAATCTAACTAGAAATCAAATTGTTGTTGTTATTTTGATTTTTTTTGCATCTCCCAGTAAGACTTTTGCTTATTTGTTGGGGTGTCCAAATGAAAAAAAAAAAAAATGGTGGCTAGCTGTGGATTTGTTGGAGGAGTCTGCACTTTTTTGGGTGCCCAAATTAGAAAAATGTTTTCCAACTATATAGCCATGGCAGGATTTCTACATTTTTGGGGTACCCAAATAAAAAAGAAGATGATCTCCAACTATACATTTATGGTATGATATCTACATTTTCTCGATGCCCTAATTGAAAACAAAGGGCTCAACATGGATTGAAGCATGAGTTTGAGATATTTAGAACTCACTATAGAGATTGGGGAGTTCGGGCATTGGAATTCATACAAGCAGGTGCATTTATTGATGATGTGCAAATGCATAAGATTGTTCAGTCCAGAAATGGGAAGCATGAGGAAAAACCCCATACAAAGTATCCAACTATGAATATCTCAGGCCCATCCTTTGAAAAGTTGAAATGTCTTGCTCCTCTGGGCAAAACCATCAGGCATTTCCAATAATATTGGAAATTTGGCATTGTTAAAACTAGTAGTGATAGAACATGGCATTATGATAAGCAAATGTCCATAGTGATATTGCTTCATGGTGAAATAGTAATCAGAAATTTTCTTGTTCCCCATTTGGGGGTTTGGTTATAGCTGGGACACAATGGCGAAGCTCCGCTAGTTTTGTGTTGTCTTGTGTTTGGCAGACTTTTGTTCATATCTCATGGCCCCAATTATTTTCTAATGGGAGTATATACCAGATGTAAGGGAAAACCAATGACACGTGTGTTTTTTTATATATATATCAAATTGTTTGATGCATAGGTCGATGTGCACTGCTCTATGGACCCTTGTGGGATCTCACTTGGCGCCTTCTGTGTTCATGTGTTTCCTTGTGCCTTGACTTTCAATACATTTGGTGTTTTCTTGGCTCTTGGTTGTATGTTTCGTTCTAGAAAATTAATGATACATTCAGGATATTGGTAGTTTTTCTATGATCTTAAAGAATATATAGGACCTTCTTTACCTTTTAATATAATCTCTCTGACGCAAATGTAGTATGTGGATCATTTTAGCGCTTTTCCTTGATCGATGAACTTAGCAAAATCATCTCCAGAAATATTTTTAAATAAAAGGATATATACTATGTGAAGTCCAATGGAACTATCATATCAATGACAGGACATTAAATTCAAATTCGTCATTGTTATACTTACGGTGAAGTTGACAGTACAATAATTTTACTTAAACATCCAAAAATTTATATGGCTTTTCGATGCTTCTCTTATACAAACACATCCTGAAAACTATAAGCATGGCTTGCTTTATCTATTCCTTGATTGAAGAGTTTGTTCACCTGTTTAATGCACTTCATAGTTACTATTAATACCATCAATGGGGCTTTCTTACACCAATTCTCACTTCCGAAAATTGCCATCCCCTTTCTTTTTTCCCTCTGCTTTCCCTTTTTGGCTACTTAGTCGTTTTTCGAAAAAATGTCTAGGTGCAGGGGTTGGCGGATTCACGTCTTCAGATTTTCACTGATACTTTTATATCACGAGTCTGATTGACCGCTTCCCTGTATCATATTCAGAAAAAAATTTGGATCGTGGGTTCCCGGATAGGTGGGTTCAACATTGCATTTCCATTGTTCCACCGCCTGCAAACAACACCCAGACTTCCCCGATCTACAAATTGGCAACCAAATTCCCCTTTCTTTTTTCTCGTTTTCTTTCCCTTTCTGGTTACTTAGTTGTTTTTCCGAATGTGTCATTTTTCTAAATGTCTCGTGCTTTTATATACAGCACCCGAAGTTCTGCAATATACAAATTGATCGTCGAAGTCTGTCATTGTTCCTTGTTCTGTGTTACACATTTTGCAATCAAAAGTTGGGATACATACAATTTGACCATCAGGCCCTCACGTCTCCTGAGTAGAACTTGTGGCCCTATTTTCAAGCCCGCCAATATTCCCTGTTCTGAGTATGTCTCGTGATTTTATATCACGATTCCGACCAGCCTCTTACCCATTTCATACTTTGCCACTATTACCATCATTGGTTCCTGGCCAGGCTTTCTCAACATTCCGCTTCCATTGTTCCACCACCTACAAACAGCACCCGAAATTACATGATATACAAATTGGCCATTGAAATTCGTCATTGTGCCATGTTTCGTGTTACAGATTCTGCAGTCAAAAGTTCAAAGACATACAATTTGACCATCAACCCCTCACGTCTCCTAAGTATAACTTGTCACCCTATTTTGAAGCTCGCCTGACCGCTTTCCATACTTGGCCATTTCTTGGAATCTCTTTCACGAGTTGGTGGGTGAACGAAATGTACAATGCTTAATCGCTCTTCACCATCTCCGCCACCATCGCACTTCTTTTTGGATATGCAATTATTAAGCTTTAATGCTAATAGCTCATCTTCTAGGAACCATTAAGATTGACATTAATGTCCGAAAGGTTGGAGAAGATTTGTCATTAATACGAATTAAACCAAGATTTGCGATGAGTTTTGTTATCCTTTCCATGTATTCATTTCAAGCATCATGTAATCTCTTTCATGTGTCATCCGGTTGGCACCTTTATGAAATCTCTAATCCTTCATCACTCTTCGTCGTCACCGCCACTTTCGCACTTTTTTCTAAAAATACAATTAGTAATCTTTAATGGTAACAACTTGTTATGCACAAACCATGGAGATTGCCATTGATCACTGAAATGCTTGAGGAGATCTTCCATTGATACGTGTAAACCAGGATTTGCAGAGGGTTATATTATCCCTTCTGAATTTTCATTTCAAACATCATCTAGAGAAAATGGAAATTCTCGTTAACTTATGGCAGCATTTCAACAACAGTTCTATATAGATACAGTAAGCACCTTCAGGCATGATGACTAGAGGTTCCAGTACTCCAGGGCATATTCTTACTACTCATATCCCTCCGCCCAAGAGAAAAAAAGGAGATGGTCCCTTGGTGCACCGAGTGATATATTTCAAGCCAGATAATTCCAAGGCAACCCTACCTACTCAAACAACCTACCCTCTTGAATCGATGGATGGCACAGAGGTTGATGTGGTCGATTTCGAGCCAGGAGAAGATGATCTGAAGGACAATGATAAGGCAATGGATGATGGAAATGTAGACATTGTTCCACTCCTGAGCCCAAATTGAAATCAACCATAATGGGGGGCACTTCGCGGCTCGGTGATGGCGGCCCTGACAAGACCAAAAGAAGGGGTTTCAGAAAAGAAACTGACAGTGAATGCAATAGCCTCTTTGCATCTCAAGAGTAGGAATTCCAGAGGTACAAATTAGTTCATTCTGGGCGTAAGTATTTCACTGTAAGGAAATGGTCTCTTGATTCTCCCAGAGATATATTTCAAGCCAAATAATTGTTCAATTGCGGGACCACTCTCATGTTCTCTGGATATACAATTAACATCTTAGGCGATGAGGACAAAAACTCCCATTGGTGCAAGGCATATTCCTACTACTCATCTCCTTCCACCCATAATGGACTAATTTGGGCCTCTATAATTGCTCATGTAGCTTGTGTCCCTGAAGTATTCAACTATGTGGAGGTGGTCTCTTGGTGTGTCCTCACTTTCAGTTTTGAGCTCTTTTGCTTGCCCTGCAACATTTTTCATCTTCTTCCTCATGGGAAGCTTGTGATAACTATCAATTTTACCACAAGGATGGGTTCTTATGACCTCTTGCACTTGAAAAATTATGGGTTTCTTTCTTGTTGGGGTGCAACGTTGGAGCGATGCCAGTGTTAAGAGCATGAGTGTTGTTCACTTGCTTCAAGCCAAGGATATATTCCATTGTGGAACCACTCTCTTGTTTCTTTGTCGCCTCAAGTCTTCCTCAAGATATTGAGATTGCGGCAGCGAACATTGACCTTCTGAGGAGAAGACTGCAAGGATTTCCTAAAAAAAACATGGTAATGAGTTTTGTATGCATGTTGAAGAGCATGTCGATGGCCCCTGCATGTTGCAGATCATGTACCTACGTTTATGACAAATATGTTCAATGTTTTGGTGCAAAGAACTCGGTCCAATTTCTATGGATCGATATACACTGCTCAGTATTTTTTTTTAATGGATTTACTATTAAAAAAAATTCCTTGCAATCTTGGTTGTTTCTTCTTTGTTGAATTTAACACCTCTTGTCATTAGCATGGTTCGATAGTCTCGTAGTTCTTGAATGTTGTATTGGCTAAAGCAATTTCATCTAATATGGAGCATTTATCAATTATATGACAATGAATTGTGTCAATCCCATCAGGATTTTATGGAAACAAAAATGAATTCCAGACAATTTCAAACCAACATTCAATTCTATTCGTAATGCAGATAGAACATAGAAAGACCAAATCACGATGCGGCAGTCGGGGCCCCACCCTAGAAATTTTGTTTTCATCTCAGCCTTGCTAAGCAAACGATTTCTTATTTCCCTTTCGCTTCCTTGATTCCTTTACTCTAAAAGCGAACATTTTATTAGTTGTCCATCCCCTGGCCTCTATTTGAGCACTTTTTACTTTATTAATGAAATTACCATATTTCATGTTTGTGAATAAAAAATAAAATAAAAAAAACTTATCTATGGTGTCTATAGTCAAATGGGACTATGAAATCAACTACAATATTAAAATTCAAGATCGTCATTGTTGTTTCTGGACATGCAATTATTAAGATTTAACGCTAACAACCCATCATGCAAGAAGTTTAATACTTAAGTTAATATGTCAAAGTCATGGAAGAATGTATCAACAACACAATTACTCCCATAAGTTGCAATAAAAACTATCTTCAACAAAGCATTTGCTTGCACCCTTTTTAATGGTACAATCACAATAGAAAACAAGTAAGTGGATAAAATATTGGACTAGAAAATGATGGTTTTGCAACAATGGGGCTTGTTTGAGACCAATTCTTGCTTACAAAAATTGCCCTCCACTTTTCTATTTTCCCACTCTTTTATCCCCTTCTTTTCCCTCTTCTATACTTAACCAAATCCCCCTTTCTTTTTCCTTGTATTTTATCTTTCTAGTTACTTAGTCATTTTTTATTAAAATATCTTGCTACACGGGTTGGCGGATTCATGGGTTCACATTTTCATTCATGCTTTTATATCTTGATTTCGACTGAGTGCTTCCTCTTTCCATATCTAGCCAATTTTTCAATCGTGGGTTCCTACCCAGGCGGTCTCTAAATTGCACTCCCATTGTTCTGTGACCTGCAAACATCACTCTGAATTCTGCAATATGCAAATTTACTTATGGACTCCCACATCATCCCCTCTTCTGTGTTACACATTTTGCACTAAAATGTTCTGATACATACAATTTTACCATCGGGGCCTCACATCTCCTTAGGAACCCTTGTCACCCTATTTTGAAACCCGAACAAATGCTTTCCATACTTGGGAATTTCTTGGAATCTCTTTCGCGGATCATCATGTTGGCAGGTTCAGGAAATTTCCAATTTCTAGTCATTGTTTCTTGTGCCCACCACCTTCAGACCTGAGACTTCTTTCCAAGTATATGCAATAAGTATATAACTTCTCTAGAAACATATAGAAAATATCTTACCAGGAAATGGAATATCTATTATAGATTTGAATATATTGACCCTTCTTTTCCCTCTTTATACTTAACTGAATTCCCATTCTCGTTTATTTTTCCCCTCTACTTTCTCTTTCTAGTTACTTAGTCGTTTTTTTTCCAAAAATGTCTAAATGTGCGGGTTGGCGGACTCAAGGGTTCACATTTTCACTCGTGCTTTTATATCATGACTCCGACCGACCACTTCCCATTCCATGCCTAGGCACTCTTCAAATCGCAGATTCCCGGGCAGGCGGGCTCTAGATTGCACTTCCATTATTCTGTGACCTGCAAACAGCACCCGAACCTCCACAATATACAAATTTACTACCAAACTTCCACATCATACCCTCTTTTTTGATACACAATTTGCACTCAAAAGTTATGAGACCTGTAATTTGACCTTCGGGTCCTCGCGTCTCTTGGGGGACTATTGTCACCTCATTTTTAATCTCGTCTTTCCGCTTTCCATACCTCACCATTTATTGGAATCTCTTTCGCGCCTCCAATTCCTAATCGATGTTTCCTGTATCCACCAACTTCGCACTTATTTCCAAGTATGTAGTAACTGACTTTTAATGCTAACAACTCACCATGCCTCTAGGGGACAGTCATACTAATTGTCCCTGGACAACTTGTCCATAAATATGTAGAAAATATCATGCCATGTAATGGGATATTTATTACAAATATCAATATATTAGCGAAACAAGTCCCACCAACCATTTCCCTATTCCATACTTATCGAATTTTTCACTTGTGGGTTCCCAGACATGCGGACTACACTTCCAGTGTCCCTTGACCTGCAAACATCCCCCCGGCTTTCGCGATATACAAATTGACTTCCGCGTTCTCACATCATCCCCTCTTTCATGTTACACAGTTTGCACTCAAATGTTCTAATACATACAATTTGATTGGCAGGGCCTCACGTCTCCTCGGGAACCCTTGTCACCCTATTTTGAAGCCCGTCCGACTGCTTTCCACACTTGTCCATTTCTTGGAATCTCTTTCGCGGATCGTCGGTTTGTCGAGTTCAGGAAATTTTCAATTTCTAGTCGTTGTTTCCTGTGCCTGCCACCTTCACACTTCTTTCCAAGTATATGAAATAAGTATACAACTTCTCCACAAACACGCAGAAAATATCTTGCCAGGAAATGGGATATCTATTACAGATTTAAATATATTAGCCCTTCTTTTCCCTCTTCTATACTTAACCAAATTCTCATTTCTCTTTCCCCTTTTCTTTCTCTTTCTCGTTACTTAGTTGTTTTTCCAAAAATGTCTAGTTGTGCAGGTTGGCAGACTCACGGGTTCACATTTGCACTCGTGATTTTATATCATGACTTCGACTGACCGCTTCCCCATTCCATACCTACCCACTTCTCTGACCACGGATTCCTGGGTAGGCAGGCTCTAGATTGCAATTTCATTGTTCTATGACCTGCAAACAGTACCTTGACTTCCATGATATACAAATTTACAACCAAACTCTCACATCATACCCTCTTTCGTATTACACAGTTTGCAGTCAAAAGTTATGAGACCTACAATTCGATCATCGGTTCCTCACGTCTCCTGTGGAACTATTGTCACCCCATTTTGAAGCTCGTCCATCAGGTTTGCATACTTCGCCATTTCTTTGAATCTCTTTCACAGATCGTTAGGTTGGCAGGTTCACAAAATATCCAATTCCTAATCATTGTTTCATGCGCCCGCCACCTTCGGACTTATTTCCAAGTATACAATAATTGAGGTTTAATACTGACATCTCACCATGCCTCAAGGAGACCGTCATAATAACTGTCCCCACACAACTTGTCCAAAAACATGCAGAAAATATCCTGCCAGGTAATGGGATATCTATTGCAAATATCAATATATTAGCGAAAACAAATTCCACCAACCATTTCCCTATTCCATACTTACCGACTTTTTTGCTTGTCAATTCCTGGACAAGCAGGTTCAAGATTTCCCTTGCATTGTTCTACAACCTGTAAGCAACACCTGAAATTTCATGATATACATGCAGAAAAGATCTTGCCAGGTAATGGGATATCTATTAAAAATTTCAATATATTAGCGAAAACGAGTCCAACCGATCATTTCCCTATTCCATACTTAGCCACTTTTTTTATTGCGGGTTCCCGGATAGGCAGGCTCAGGATTTCCCTTCCATTGTTCTGGGACCTGCAAACAGCACCCGAAATTCCACAAATATAGAAACCGACCACTATACTACCCCATCATGCACTCTTCCCTTTTACGCCTTTTGCAGTCAAAATTTATGAGACATACAATTTGACCGCCAGGCCCTCACCTCTCCTAAGAATCCCCTGTAACCCTATTTTGAAACTCGTCCAACCGCTTTTCATACTTGGCCATTCCTTACTTTCTCTTCCCTGCCCCCGTCACCTTCGCACTTGTTTATAATAAAAAATTGTTTATAAAAACATATATATATATTACAAAGACATATAATTTGACCGTCGGGCGCTCACCTCTCCTCCATATCCCTTGCAACCCTACTTTCAAGCTCGTTCGACCGCTTTTCATACTTATGTATATATAAAAGAGTCTTATTTATAATAAAAAATATTGTTTATAAAAAAATAATTATATTATATATTTATATATATAAGGTATGATTTCTAAGTATGCAATTAGAAAGCTTTAATTCTAAACCAAGATTTGAGGACATCTCCCATTAATATGCATTAAACCAATATTTTTGGTGGGTATCTTCAATCCTTAATTCCAAAAATGAGTCTGGCCGACCGTTTCCCTATTCCATACTTAGCCACTTTCCTGGAATTCCGCAAATATACAAACCAGCTATTGAACTGCCCCATCATGTCCTCTTTTGTTTTACGCGTTTTGTGGTCAAAAATTCTGAGACATACAATTTGACCATCGGACACTCACCTCTCCTAAGTATCCCTTGTAACCCTATTTTGAAGCTCATCCGACTACTTTTCATACTTGGTCATTCCTTACTTTCTCTTCCCTGTCTCCATCACCTTCGCGCTTGTTTATAATAATAATAAATGTTTATAAAAACATATATATAAGGTCTTATTTCTAAATATGCAATTAGTAAGCTTTAATGCTAATAGCTCATCATGCAGGAACTGTATAGATTGTCATTGATGAGCAAAAGGCTCAAGGAGATCTCCCATTAATACACATTAAACCAATATTTTTGGAGGGTTATATTATCCCTTCCAAGTGTTAATTTCAAACATCATGGAATGTCATTCGCACGTCGTCGGGTTGGCATGTTCATGAAACCTCCAATACTTAATTTCTCTTCATCGTACCCACCACCTTCGCACTTATAAGTATGCAATAAGTAAATTTTACTGCTATCAACTCATCATGCAGCACCCATAGAGATTGTCATTAATGAGTGAAAGGCTCAAGGAGATTTCCCATGGACACACATTGAACCAACATTTGAGGAGGGTTATATTATCCCCTCCAACTATTCATTTCGAGCATCATCTGGAGAAAAAATATTTTCTCATAAACTTATGGCACCATCTCGACAGTAGTTCTCTAGAGATACGGTGAACATATTCGGGCACGAGGACCAGAACTTCCAATGGTCCAGGGCATATTCATACTACTCATCCCCTTCCACCCAGAATGAAATAATTTGGACCTCTGGGATTGCTCATGCATGCTATGTCCCTGAATTTGTTTACTATAAGGATTTGGTCTCTTGGTGTGCCAATAAATATATTTCAGGCCAAAGAATTATTCCACTGCGAGACCACTCTTTTTTTTCTTTGTCACCTCAGGTCTTCCGCCAGATGTTAAAATTGTCGGAGCCAACATTGACGTTCAAAGAAGAAGACTCCAAGTAGTTCCTAAGAAAGCATAATAACAGGTTGAACCTCTTTCCTGAGTTCCTGGAAGACCCAATGGCAGTTCCTGAAGATATCACAAGCTTGCAGGTTAGTTCATTTAGAAATCCATTTTGGGAAATTGCCTGGTTGTTTACAAGAATAACGGGACAGGAATCCACATCAATTATTTCCTGCATGGTTCTTTATATTTTGTATTTCAAAGTCAAGGAACAAGCCATTTTTTATTGGGGGAAACTAATTTCCCATGAAATCTGTTCCCAATTGTCAAGCTTCAAAAAGGAGAAGAAATTTTATATGTCATCCTACTTGGTTTTTGCGATAGCGCATTGCTGTCAATTTCCAAAAATGTCTCTGTCCAAAAAGGTAAACTAGGAATTCGACCCAGTAACCTTCTGGTACCAGGCCTTGTGGAAGCACAAGGCCTCCCACTATTTTTATGAGGTTTTTAATGACTTTGTCTATGTTTTCAAAGTTTTATTGTTACGAGAAGATGCTCCCCGCATTTCTGACCAGGCAACCAAGTTTTTGGATAGGAAGGGGGCACTTGAACAAATGGATAATTATAGTGTGATAAGGGTTTTTGGCTCCAAGGAAAAACCTGCTCTCCTTCCATGTCACATTACGGACATAATGTTTGTTACAAAAATGGCAAAGCAATACAACTAATGGTTGCATCTATTCCATGAGAAGAGAAAAAAACAGTTCATTCCTATGCCTTGGAAAGTCGAGGACTTTGTGTTGAGGAACGCCAACAAAATTGACGAATTCACAACCCATTTCAACAAATTAAACCTAAGATATAATGAAAACCTAATAGGGTTCGACCCTAATAAAAAAAAATTAGAACATTTACTTACACTTGGCCTCGACAATTCTTTTTTCCAGAAAGACCTGAGTGAAAACAGAGAAACTGGCGACAAAGACCTTGCTTCTAATGCCTGTGACCTAGACACACTACAAAGCACCATTGAATTGTACAAACAACAAGGAAAAGGCCTCGGTGAGAAAAGTGTTCAATCGGCGGATAGCACTCCCAAAAGTATAACATCCTGGAGCATCGCTCCAATATCCCACCATAGCAAGAAAGCAACCTAGAATTCTTCAAACGGAGGAGAAGATAACAACCCTCCTCACCCTAAAATTGATAGTTCTCACAAGCTTCTCGTGGAGAAGAAGAGAAAAAAAATTGTAGGGCAGGTGGAAGAGACCGAAATTGAGAGTGAGAACATGGAACTTGAGACTGATCTGGATAGCGCATTTTGCAACCTTGATCAGCCTAGAGACGTGATCTAGCATAGTCTTCCAATGGACATAGATGATACTAAAAATTTTTACGAAGATGAATCCTTCGTGTTCCAAATCATTTTTTTTACAGTGAATCTAAAAATTAATTATTGAAAAGAGAGATGTAAAAAAAAAAAAGGAAAATCTCGTTTAGAGGTTAACCTTGCGAACATGCGGTCGTCCCAAATCTCTCGACTTCACAGAGCAACCAAAGATGCTCTTGATGATTCCATTGGAGGCATTGAGGCTGAGAATGCCATACTAAAGGACCTATTCAAGGAATTGGAGGAAGATTTGATTCCTATGCCATTGCTTGCCATTCCTTTAGCAATAGGCATGTCTTCCACCCCTGCAGCCAAGTTAAAAGGATCCTCCAGCCTCATCACATCATGTAGAGGATATGTGGAGAATAATATCAAGAAAAGAATGGAACTAATTACTGAGGCGTGGGAAACATCACAAAGTATGGCTTCCCTTGGAATGAGGGCACATACTTTGTTGACATTTGCAGGCAGATTTAAAAAAATGAAGAACATTTATATTTAGACACGGTCCTTCCTTTTGGCATCCATGTCAACAACATGACAGAAACGAGAAGAAGACAACAATATCTCCCCTCAAAAAACCGGATCACTCAATTAAATGCATGCTGGAAAGAGAAAATGAAGAACCTACATCTCATTGTCCAATCATGTGAACAAGCCATATCAAAGAAAAAAAAAA